>JAJPUD010008300.1:0-29753 GCA_023553655.1 Myrmecobius fasciatus
CATAATAATTATCTATAGTCAGGATCTTTTTCTGTTGTTTGCTTATTTCTCCAGCATATTACTTGACTTATAAGTCTTTATTAAAATAAGATGCTGCTTTCAGGATAGATGTACTGTCCCAAGTTTCAGAAACTTTGTGCAGCTGTTTCCATAGATATTTCTAGGGACCTATAAATTTTTACTTGTTCCAAGATGATATGATCTTAAAAAAGTTATGTTTATGATTTTACTGTCCTGTGCTCTGGTCTGTGAGATTTTTTTTTCATCTCTAGATTTGTGAGGAGGATGCCTTTTGATATGCTAGTGCCCCTCCTCATTCTGGGACTACTACCCAAGACTTTGACCTAGATCCTAGTATGTGCAAAGAAACAGAATTCCCCTCAGTGTTAGGAAAGAGATCCTTAGAAACTCTTTTGACAAGTTGTTAAACCCTCCTCCCATATGTGGGCTGATAGCTCTGAAAGTTGCTGCTGTTGCTGATGGTGATGACGATTCAGTTCCTCCCAATGTCTGCTCCTGATTTTCTGGGCCTGGTTGTTGTGCTGGCAAGGCTAGTACTAGATTGTGCATTATTCACCCCTAGGTGCAAGAAATCTTTCCTGCTGATCTTCTAAGTTATCTTTGGCACCTGTGGTTGAGAAATCTGACAACCATCACTGCTTTGATTGATTCAGTCACCTTGAGGTATATGGAACTCAAAGTTTTTTAAATGAATGTTAAAAAAAACATTTTTCAGGTAGATCTAGATGGCAATGTTGAGAGCACTAGTCCTGAAGTCAGGAGGCAAGTTCAAATCCAACCTCAGATAGTTAATACTAGTTGTGTGACTCTGGACAAGGCCCTTAATCCATTTGCCTCACCAAAAATTATTTTTTCCACATAACTGGGGAAAATAAAATAAAATAGAAATAAGATTTAGAATCTGAGTGAGAAAAATTAAAAGAAGAAATTATCTCATAAAAATGGATAGGAAAGGAAAAATTCATATAGAGAAAGAATATTGGGATTCATGTCTGTCATTATTGGAACCTTATTCTCATCTGTGTTGAAGAAACAAGCTATATATCTGAAGAGATTTAGAAGTCTTGGAACTTCTAGAAAAATGAGAAAACTGGGAAGTTGGGTGGGAGAGGGACTTTTAAAAGAATATAGAGATTGAGCTTATGATGGTGGAGTGTACAGATAAGGGAGGGACTTTTATAGTATTGGCTTAAATAAGGAGGGAAAGAGAAGAGAAGAAGATAAGGTAAGTGCATTAGCATGAAAAGAGAAACTGAAAAAGAAACTGCTAAGTAAAAATAAGATGAAGGGAAATTCACAGGCAGGAATTATAGCTTTGAATGTAAATGGAATAAACTTATCAACAAAACATAAATGGATAGCAAAATAATTAAAAATCAAATCCAAAACTATGTTGTATACAAGCGATTTTAAAATTCCATTTAGAAATGAGAGGTTCACATAGAGATAAAATTGAGGATTGGAGTAGAATTTATTATACTTTGGCTGATAAGTGGAATAGCTCTTAAAATCACAGACAAAGTTATGCTTAAAATTAGTTTAATTAAAGGAGATTAACAGGGTGATACATTTTGATAAAATATACCATAGAAAATGAAGCAATATCAATACTGAACCTATGTATACCAAACACAATAGCATTTAAATTTTTAAAAGAAAAGTTCAATGTATTACAGGTAGAGATACATCGTAGTAGTATAATATCAAGGGACTTAAATTTTCCTTCTCAAAACTAGATAAATGTAATGCAAAAATGGTTAAGAAAAAAATAAGAAAATGAATAGAATTCTAGATAAACTAGACATGATAGATATCAGGACAGAAGTGAATGGAAATGGAAAGAAATGCACCCTTTTCTCAGCAGCTCATAGGACCTTTACAAAGACTGATTCAGACCCTTTTTAATGGCCCTGAGAGCCAAGGAGAAATTAATCAATCCACAATCATCAATTATTGAAGATATAACATATGCAAAGACTAGAAAGCTTTATTTTCTTTTTATCCTTACTACATGACACTTTGACAGGCATCATGGGTCCTGTCATGTACTGCCAGAGTGACTCTGGGCAAGTCCTGGTACTTTTCAAAAATACTCTCTAAGGCTTTTATAGGAAATGAAGACCTGCCCTGGTAAATAAAGTTTCTGCATCTAAAAATTCCATCTTTGAAGGAATTAGAAGCTTAAGGTAGCAAAGTAATGTTATCTATGACCTCACATTGACTTTGTTTTTTTTCCTTAATGTATTGATACCCTCTGAATGAATACATCAGAGCACATAATATGACCTAAGCCATCAATCAAGTGATATAGCATACAAATTCACAGCAGAGAAATGAATAAAATTACATGAAGAACTAGACAGCAAAACTATAGCAGTGTGAGATCTCAACCTTCCTCCACCAGAACAAGATAAATCAAACAAAATATCAACAAGAAAGGAGTTAAGGAGCTAAATACAATTTCAGAAAAGTTAGGTATGATAGACCTTTGGAGAAAATTGAATGTGGATATAATAAAGTTTTTTTCTTGGTGATTCATGGAACATACACAAAAATTGAGTATGTATTAGGACAAAAACCCTTAAAATCAAAGGCAGAAAGGCAGAAATAGTAAATGCATTCTTTTCAGATCATGATGCAGTAAAAATTTTATGTGATAAAGAGCAATGGGAAATAGGCCAAAATTAATTAGAAACTAAATAATGTAATCCTAAGAATGAATGAGTAAAACAATAAATCATAGAAACAATCAATAGTCTCATTCATGAGAATGACAGCAATGAGACAACATATCAAAATTTATGGGAAGCAGCCAAATCAGTTCCTAGGAGAAATTTTGTATCTCAGGATGCTTATTTGAATAGAAAAAAGATGAATTGGATATGCAATTTAAAAAGCTAGAAAAAAATAAATTAAAACCATCAAATTAAAAAGGAAATTTGAAATTCAAGTAAAAGGACAAAATAATAAAATTGAAAGCAAGAAAACTATTGAAGTAAAAAAAACAAAACTAAAGTTGGTTTTATTAAAAAAAAAACAACAACAAAAAACAAAAACAAACTACCACCAACAAAATAGTTACGTTTTTGGAGAATTTGATTAGAAAAAGGAAAGAAGAAACTCAAATTGCCAGTATCAAAAATGAAAAATATGAACTTACCACCAATGAAGAGAAAATTAAAGCTATAATTAGAAGCTGATTTTGCCCAGCTCTATGCCAATAAATCTGATAATTTAAGTGCAATGGATGAATGCTTTCAAAAATATAGATTTACCAGATTAAAAAAGGAAGAAGTAAATTATTTAAATAGTACCATTTTTTAAAAAAAGAAATTGATCAAGCTATTAATGAGCTCACTAAGAAAAAATCTTGTCAGAAAGATTTACAAATGAATTCAACCAAACATTTAAAGAACAATTAATCCCGATATTATGTGAACTAATTGGTAAAATATGGATAGGATGAGTCCTACCATATTTGTTTTATGATACTGTTACCTAAATCAGGCAAGGCCAAAACAGAGAAAGAGAATTATAGACAAATTTCCCCAATAAATATTGATGCAAAAATCTTAAATAAAATATTGGTAAAGAGATTACAACAACTTATCATCAGGATTATACCTTATGTCCAAGGAGGATTTATACAAGAAATGGAGGGGTAGTTCAGTATTAGTAATGCTATGAGTATAAATGACTATATTAATAACCAAACTGACAAAAATCATATGATTTTATAAAAAATGTAGAAAAAAAATTTGATAAAACATAACACCCATTCCTATTAAAACACTAAAGAGGATAGTAATAAATGGAGTTTTCCTTAAAATGACTAGCATCTATTTAAAAATAACAGCAAATGTCAGAGGTATTGGTGATAAACTAGAATCAGTCCCACTAACAGTATTGTATATTTATGTATAATAAAATATATAATTATTAATAAATAAATATACTAATTATGTATAAATTAATAATATATATCACTTATATTTATTATGTATATAATTATTATATAACTAATAAAATGTATAGATGTAGATATAGATTCAGTAATTTGTAGTAAAGAAGTGCTTTATAAACTCAAAGACTACAGTTTCTGTGATAACAACTCTAATCAACAGAAATTGCTAGGAAAAGTGGGAAATAATATGGCAGGAACTAGGTATTGACAAATATATAATACCTTATAACAAGATAATGTTGAAATAGGCCCATGCTTGCTACATCCTAGGAAAGAGATGGAGCGACTCTTGGCCAGGATGTAATTCCGAGGGAATTTGGGAACAGTGATAGAAATGTAGCAGAGGTCTACAATGGACAAATGCTTCTGAAAAAAATACAAGGGGTTGTGGAGCTGTTCATCGTAGGCTGTCAGGGCAATCATGACTAGATGTCTCAGCAGGATTCCCAGATAAATCCATCAACTTCGGTGTCTAATTATTGATAGCACAACTGATATTTGTCACGAGAACTTTCTTTTCTGAGACTTCCCTGGTTCAATGTGACAAATATCATTTGTGCTATCAATAATTAGAACTGAAGTTGATATTAAAGAACAGGAATTATCATCTGCTTTGTTTCTTCATCCTAAGTATCATGGAGCCATTCCTTTTGACTTGCAGGGAAAACCTTTCCTGTGTGTTAGATCTCCCCAATGAAATGTGAACTCCTGGAGAACAAGGACTGCCTGACTTTTGCATCCCCTGATTTTAACATATAGTAATCATTTAGTGATTGCTATTTCTCTCTCTCTCTCTTTCTTTCTTTCTTTCTTTCTTTCTTTCTTTCTTTCTTTCTTTCTTTCTTTCTTTCTTTCTTATCACAGAAAAATTCAAGCTGAAAAAGTTATCTAAAAATCAATGAGTTCAAATCCTTCATTTATGGAATACTAAAAATAGTAGCCCATGTGCATGGATGGATTTATCAAGCTTAGGTAAAAAGTGGTACATAACAGAATCAGAATCATAGAATCACAGAGACAAAAAAGATTTAAAATTCAGTCTTTTGGGTTTCTATTTTATATGGCACTTGCAAAATATCTATGATATGAAGTAGAGAAACAAAATGGAATTGTGTTTTTATTAGTAAAGGGAACATCTAGATGAAAAAATGCCCTTTACCAATACAATTTGCTCCCTTACCTCTTGGAGTTTCTTATTACACTGAGAGGGAAAGCAACTTTCCCAGAAATCACACAACCAGAATGCATTAAAAGCTGGATTTCAATTAATATCTTCCTGACTGAATCCATTATTCTATCCATCCCATTCAAGCCATAATATGAAATAACATGTGACAAATACATGGAATGGTATGAGGCCTGAAAGGATGAAAACCAAAGGGCTTCTAAGTGTAAAAAGCAAAAAAGATCTCAGCTTCTGGGATAGGAACTCACTATTTGACAAAACTGCTGGGAAAACTGGAAACTAGTATGGAAGAAATTAGGGCTTGACCCATACCTAACACCACATACCAAAATAAGATCTAAATGGGTTCCTGATTTAGATATAAGTAGTAATATTATAAGCAAATTAAAGGAACATAGGATAGTTTACCTCTCAGACCTGTGGAGAAGGAAGGAATTTGTGTCCAAAGAAGAATTGGAACTCTTAATTGAACACAAGATAGATAATTTTGGTTATATTAAGTTAAAAAGTTTTTGTACAAACAAAACTAATGCAGACAAGATTAGGAGAGAAGCAATAAATTGGGAAATCATCTCATATTTATAAGAATTCAAGCCACTCTCCAATTGATAAATGGTCAAAGGATATGAACAATTTTCAGATAATGAAATTAAAACTATTTCTAGTCATATGAAGAAGTGCTCCAAATCACTATTGATCAGAGAAATACAAATTAAGACAACTCTGTGATAGCACTACACATCTGTCAGATTGGCTAAGATGACAGGAAAAGATAATGACGAATGTTGGAGGGGATGTGGGAAAACTAGGACACTGATACATTGTTGGTGGAACTGTGAATGGATCCAACCATTCTGGAGAGCAATTTGGAACTATGCTCAAAAAGTTATCAAATAGTGCATACCCTTTGACCCAGCAGTGTTTCTGTTGGGCCTATATCCCAAAGAGATCTTAAAGGAAAGAAAAGGACCTACATGTGCAAAACTGTGGCAGCCCTTTTTGTAGTCACTAGAAACTAGAAACTGAATGGATGCCCTTCAATTGGAGAATGGCTGAATAAACTATGATATATGTATGTCATAGAATATTATTGTTCTGTAAGAAACGACCAGCAGGAGGATTTCAGGGAGGTCAGGAGAGACTTGCTTGAACTGATGCTAAGTGAAATGAGCAAAACCAGGAGATCAATATACATGGCAACAACAAGACTATATGATGATAAGTTCTGATAGACATGGTTCTCTTCAACAATGAGATGTTTCAAACCAGTTCCAGTTGTTCAGGGATGAAGAAAGCCATATACACCCAGGGAGAGGCCTGTGGGATCTGAGGTGGACCACATCATAGAATTTTCATGCTCCCTATTGATATTTGCTTGAATTATGTTTCCCTTCTCAGATTTTTTTCTTTCTTCTTATAGATCCAATTTTCTTGTACAGAAGATAGCTGTATAAATATGTATACACATATTCGATTTGTCAAGTATTTTAACATAATTAACATGTAGTAGACTTCCTGCCATTTGGGGGGGGGATTTGGGGAAGGAGGGAAAATTTTGCAACAGAAAGCTTTGCAAGGGTGGATGATGAAAAATTACCCATGCATATATTTTGCAAATAAAAAGATTTAATTTAAAAAAAAAAGAAGCAAAGAAGATATCCTGGGGGAATTAGCATTTGAGTTGAGTTGGTTCAAAAGAAAGCCACTGAGTTGAGAAGGCCATTGGGCTAGCCAAGGACTCAAGTCAAGTTGGCAGGTAGAGAAAATACATGGAGAGAAATAGTAGGACAGTGAAGGCAGGGCTGCCCCTTATTACAGAGGGCTTTGGATGTTTATCAGAGATTTTGGAGGAGTTGGGAAGATCTGGATGAGATTATGCAACACATATCTCTGCTACTTGGAAAGTTTGCATCAACTTCTTCTTGACAAAGAAGAGATTTGAATGAAGGGACAGGATTTTGAAGGGTGAATTTTTCATGTGGCTCTTATTTTTTAAAAAGAAAAAATATGACTAAAGGTCCACACAAAAAACTACAAAGTAAAGTTTGGATAAAATAAGCAATGTAATTTTGGTAAATTGCATGATATTTCATTATATTACAAAGAGAGAGGCAGATAATATGAAGAAAATAAACAGGACCATAATGTATTTAGCTTTAATACCAAAGTGAGAGTTTAAACTTTATTCTTTCTGTAGATCCCAGTTTCTTAAACTATGGTTTGTGATCCATATGAGATATTGTAACTGAATGTAGGGGTCACAAAATTATATTATGTTACCAGTAAACGTTTGATTTATATCCTTATTTTATATCCTTATATGGCTAGGATCATGTAAAAATTTCTTGAGTGAAAATGGCATCACTAATGGAAAACAGTTTAAGAAGCCTTGCATAGAAAATGTAGAAGGACAGAAAGGGCTTTCCCTGCTTGGTTTTGTTGTTTTTAGCAGGCCCATGTAGAAAAGACATAAATCTGGCAATGATTTTAGGTTGGATTGAAATGGAAGTAGATCCAATGAGGCAAATTAGATTATTGAAATGTACCCTAGAAGTAATTAGAAGAATGGAATATCGATGGTGAAAATGGGAAGAAATGATGAAAGCTAAAGAAGAGTAATTAAATATATCTACTCCCTTTTCTTGGTGTGACAAAGGGATTTTATTATTGAAAGTAACAAATTATCAAATGGGGTTGTCTCAGTTTGATGAATGGTTTTTCTTTGATACAGGGGAAGGTTGCTTTTGTGTAGAGTGGGGGGCTCTTAGCTGATTGTCAAATGAAAACAAATTAATAAAACCATTACAAAGAAATAGCTGGGAGGCATGCTGCAAGGCTGGTGTCAACACTGCTTAGCAATCATTTAGATAAATAGATTTAGAGAAAAGAAGAAATCAAAAGTAATACAGTGCTTCAAACCAAAGTGAAAAGGAGACTGATTGTGCCACTTAAAATAATATTAATAATTACAACTATAACAATGACAATGGAAACTGAGAAGTGTTAAATTTGGGAATATAATGATTACCTTAGTTTAAGGGGGTGTGCAAAAGACAAGCAATTCATGAAAAAACATTGATCAAAATGCCTATTATTTACCATTACTTATTTATATTAGTAATATATATGTATACATACATTGCCAATATATTGAATACATACATACATATTTGGGGCTAAATATGGATTGAGCCAGGGAGTAAGAGTTATGTGGGTGACTCAGTTAGACAAAACACAAGAAAGAAATGAAGGGGAGAGCCAGAATCTTGGATAATTCTTCCATTTAGTAGGTGATGAGGAAAAAATAGAGGACCAAACAATGGAGGCAGAGAAACCTTTCCGATATTTTGAATGAATAAAGAATCATAATCTATTATTTGAAAATAATAGTGATAGTATAACACAAGTTATTATTTCATAGTATTTGCATGAATAATACAATAAAGTTACAGTGTAATGAAAATGAAAGATGATTTCATGAGAGTTAAATTATCCAAATCTATTATTTAGTTCCCATGGGATAGAAAGAATAATTGAAAGTATGAAGACTAGTGAAAAGAAATAGAAGGATATAAGGAAGTAAGGGAATTCTGAATTCCGCAGTGTGTGGTGTGTGTGTGTGTGTGTGTGTGTGTGTGTGTGTGTGTGTGTGATATTGATCCCTCCATTAGCTGAATAAGTTGTATTCTGATCATCTCATATTTCAGGAGACAAAAGCTGGGATGCCTGGCTTGCTGGACTTCAAGTTCAGGTGTTCTAAAAATCAAATAACTCATGGATGATCTCAAATCAACAATCAATTTCCTTCAACTTTTCTCCTGGATTTTACCCCTTTAAGTTGGGTGATTACAAGCAAATCCCTGCTTCTCTGCAGGTCTTTATTTTCTAAACTGGGAAAGGATAGTGCATTTTAAAGAGCAGATTATTGGTTTAGGGTAGCTGAGGCCAGGTGAAAGTACTTCCAACAGATTTGCAAACATTCTCACTTTAATTAGACCTTAATTACTCTTATCTCGCTAGCAATCAGCTGATTATCCCTTCCTTCTAATTGCCAATAATTGAAAAGGATTAGTAATTTGAAGGAGAGTTATGGGCATCTCCTGATATAATAGTATTTGGACCCAGGTCACCCAGAAGCTGGAATGGGGGTCTGTGAACACAAAATAGATGAGAGCTGAGTGTAATGAGGCCCTGAGGATATGGGAGAATTGACCAATATGCTCTTTATTCTAATGTTCTATTTAGGAAATATGGGGCCAAAACTTGATGCCTTTTTTATCATTATAAGTTGATTATCATGTTTTGGGACTCATTGTCTGCTTCAGTCTTAATTTAGAATGAGGAAAAACTTTAAATAATATCTCACCAGCACTCTCATTTTAGTGATGAGATTCCTGAGATCCAAGAAGACTATTTTATTTCATAAAATGGGATGTTAGGAGATTAGAGTTGTAACTAGTCTGAAAGATCATCCAGCCCAGATGTGTGAAACACAAATAGAAATGGAGACACTAACCTAACATCAGTTTACTTGCAGGCTGCCTATTATAAATAATATAATTTTACTTGTATTTCATTTATTTTTCTAAATATTTTTTCCCTTATAACTGTCTCAAATGGGAGTGCTGCTGGGCTGAGTATTTTATATCACTTGTCAACTCCAATTCCCTCATGTTTTGGAGAACAAAGAGACTCAAAGATGATACATAATTTACCCAGAATCACACACATGTAGAACCTGTACTAGATCTCAGGTCTTTAGAGTCCATTATCTGCTGTACTTTTTACTAGATACATAGCTATTCCTGACAGTCCTGGAACAAAATGATCATTTCTGTCTGAGTAAGTTAGAAAGATAACAAAGAAATACAGGAGAAAGGGTTAGTAAACCTGAATGTATATTTATTAATTTAACATAGACAATTTGACAAATTGGGGCAGAAAGATAGACCATTTCTTGATAGTTCTCTATGCTTTGTCAAGGGTGCTCTGGAAGTATATATGGCAGAATGTGCCAGAGAAACATTAGGGAGGAAAGGATGAGTATTTTATATTTCAATTGAAATAATGTTCTTCTTAGCTCAGTGCTTGTCACTCAAGATGTACTTAGTAAATGAATGCTAAATAACTGATTGATCTGGTTTTATAAAAGCAGTTGTCACTCTGATATGGTGTTTATTTCTCTGAGGAGCTCAGCGGGCCATGTAGATAAAAACCTCAAGGTTGGTAGACACTGACATTGTGTCACATAAATACTTTTGTTTTTCATATTTCAAACTGTTATTTTAATACCAGACTTCCTCTTCTCACATAACAACTCTAGGTTCAACATTTCTTTTAGTGAAGCATTGTGGTCTGACACATTACCAATTTCTCAACAAAAAATTGACACCCCAAAAAGTACAAGATACTGACTAATTTAGTGATGGCTAGTGACTGGAAATGCACTTTGCCATCTTTAGAGAAAATTTTTCTATATCTGAAAGGAAGGATATGCATTATTACCTCAATAATCTCAACCCAATACAGGCTACTGTCCTTGACAAAATTTTATTGATTTCCAGAATTATCTTGCCTCTAGCTACTTTCTGTTTTTCTCCAGTTTCTCTTTTTTGCTTTGTGTCAGATCATGCAAATTATTTATATACTTATTTATATTTATGATATAATATATTACTTTATTATGTACATATCACATAATTTGTTAACTACTCATTAATCCTCAAGGATGTAACTTATTTTCTTTTTTCTTCTGCCTTTGATTTCTTTGGCATACACAATAATGGGATCATGAGATCTTGGTCATCTTTTGGTGTATGCTGTTAGAGATGGATGACTGATTTTTATTGTTGCTTTTTAATTTTTTTAAATTCCACATTAGCCACATTGTGAGAAAAAATAAAAATAAAGTGAAAATATCTTCTTCAATCCATATTGAGTTCTTTCTCTGAAGCGGGATAGCATTTTTCATCATGGGTTCATTGAAATTTTGAATCATTGATTTGATCAGAGTAGGTAAGTCCTTCACAATCAAGTATCATTACTGTACTGCTGTTATTGTGTAGTATGTTGTCCTGGTTCTGCTCACTTCACTTTGTAGCAAGTCATAAAAGTCTCTAATTTTTTTTTCTAAAACTATCTAACAGCACAATAGTATTCAATCATATTCATATGCCACTGCTTGTACAGCTATTTTCACATAACGAATGACTTCATTGTTTTCAATTCTTTCTTTGCCATCACAAGAGTGACTATATGTAATTTTGTTTACATAAGTCCTTTTCCTTTAATTTTGATAGATTCTTCTCCAACCCTTATGTCAATGCAGTGTCTTTCTATTCAAGTATGTCTCTTTTTAAATAACATATTGTTGGATTCTAGTTTCTAATCTATTTTGCTATTTGTTTCTGTTTGATGAGTGAGTTTAACCCATTCCTATTCACAATTATTGCTATGCACTTCCCTCCAATCTATTCTCTACTTTATATCCTTTTCTTTTTTTTACCCTGTTCCATTCTGAAAAGTGTATTCTGCTCCTGAATAGTTTTCACCAATCTACCTCTCTTGTTATTCCCCTGCTTTGTTCTTAGCTTTCTTTTTTACTTCTCTATTCTCTCTCTCTCCCTCTTTCTCTCTCTCCCTCTCTCTCTCCTTCTCTCTTTCTCTGCTTCTCCCTCTCTCTCCTTCTCTCTCTTTCCCTCTCTCCCTCAAGCCCCCCCCCCCTTTCTCTCTTTCTATTACATTACAGTAAGCAATGTAATTTTAGTAAATTGCATGGTATTTTATTATATTAAAAGGTGGGAGTGGCAGATAATATGGAGAAAATAAATTGGACCATAGTGCATATGGTTTCAATGGTAAGATGAGAATATAGACTTTATTCTGTAGATCTCAACTTCTTCCTTTTTACTTTTTATGCTTCTCTTGAGTTCTCTACTTGGAGGTCAAATTTTTTGTTCAGATCAGGTCTTTTCATTAGAAATAGGTGAAATTCTCCTGTATCATTGAATGACCATCTTCTTCCCTGGAAGATGATGCTCATTCTAGCTGGATAACTTATTCTTGGCTGTAATCCGAGTTCTTTTGCCTTTCGGAATATCTGGTTCCAGGCCCTTCGATCCTTCAATGTGGAAGCTGACAGATCCTGTGTAATTCTAATGACAGTTCCTCGGTATTTGAACTGTTTCTTTCTAGCTGCTTGCAATATCTTTTCCTTGGTGCGATAGTCCTGAAATTTGGCCACGATATTCCTTGGGGTTTTAATTTTGGGGTCTCTTTCTGGAGGTGATCGGTGAATTCTTTCAATGCCAATTTTGCCTTCTGATTCTAAAACATCAGGGCAATTCTCTTTCATGATTTCCTGGAAGATAGCATCCAGGTTCTTTTTTTCCTCGTGGCTTTCAGGGAGTCCGATAATCCTTAAATTGTCTCTCCTGGATCTGTTTTCCAAGTCAGTTGTTTTTCCTAGGAGATATTTCATATTTTCTTCTATTTTTTCATTTTTTTGTTTTTGTTTAACTGATTCTTGAAGTCTTATTGAGTCATTTACTTCTATTTGTTCAATTTTAATTTTTAAAGTATTATTTCCTTCAGTTATCTTTTTTATTTCCTTTTGTAGCTGGCCAATTGAGTTTCTTGATTCAATGCATTCTTTTTCCATTTTGCCAGTTTTATTTTTCAGTGAATTGTTGTCTTTTTCCAATTCACCAATTTTGTTTTTCAGTGAATTGTTGTCTTTTTCCAATTCACCAATTTTGTTTTTCAGTTCACCATTTTTATTTTCCAGTGAATTGGTGATTTTTTCCAATTCACCAATTTTGTTTTTCAATGAACTGTTTTCTTTTTCCAATTCACCAGTCCTATTTTCCAGTTTTTGATATTTCTGTTGCCCTGATCTCAATTTATTTCCCCATTCTTCTTCTAGCTCTCTTTTGAGATTCTTAATGCAATCATCCAGGTAAGCCTTCTGAAAGGGAGACCAACTTAAGTCTGCCTTTGTGGCTTCATCTGGGATTGTTTTCATAATGTCAGGATCTGGGGACTGTTCTATTTTTTCTCCGTAAAAGCTTTCTATGGTGAGAGCTCTCTTCTGCTTCTTGCTCATGGTTTAAAGTTGGGATATTGGTCAAAAACAGAGAAAACTGCAATGATTTGTATTTGCCCTGGGGCAGTTTGCCAAGTTGACTTCCGGTCTGAGGCTGGTGGGGCTAGACCACGTTTTCAGTTTCTCTAGATCCACCCTTTACCAAAGGCAGATCTGTCAAAGCACCTGCCCGTAAGCAGAGCAAAGTGGCCCAGGCGTCTCCCAGGGGCTTCCTGGGTGCCTTAAATCCGGCCCTCTATCGCAGCCCTGACTTCCGCCCCGGCTGGAGTCTGATCGCGACCAGCAGCCGATTTCCCCTGAGGCTAACCTTCTCCGGAGTTCTTTCCAGGTAGATTTTTGATAGAAGTGCGTTGTAGTCCAAATGTTTGGTGGAGCCTTCACTCACAAACCAGTTCCAAGGCTCACTTTGTCTGGGTTTGAGGGAAGGTCCCAAAGGAGTTCACAGAGAAAGCTGTCCGCAGTTCGCCATCTTGGCTCCGCCCCCTAGATCTCAACTTCTTAAACTGTGCTTTGTGACCCCATATGAGATCTTGTAACTGAATGTAGGGATCACAAAATTATGTTATATTACCAGTAAATGTCTGATTTGTATCCCTATTTTATATCCCTATATAGCTAGGCTCATGTCAAAATTTCTTGAGTGAAAATGGGGTCACGAATGAGAAAAGTTTAAGCAGCCCTGCATAGACAGTATAGAGGGACTGAAAGGGTTTTTCCTCTTGTTTTTGTTGTTTTTAGCAGGCCCATCTAGAAAAGACATAAATCTGTCATTAATTTTAGCTCAGAGGTGAATTAGATTATTGAAATGTTGTACCCTAGAAGTAATTAGAAGAATAGAATATTGATGGTGAAAATGGGAAGAAAAGATGGGAGCTAAAAAAGGGTAATGAGATATATCTATTCCTTTTCTTGGTGTGGTAGGGGGATTTCTTTACAAAAAGTAACAGATTATTAAATAGGATAGTCACTTAGTTTGGTTTTTCTTTGTTACAAGGAAGGTTTTTTTTTTGTAGACTTTGGGATGTTAGCTGATTGTCAAATGAAAACAAATTAATAAAACCTTTACAAAGAAATAGGTGGGAGAGATGTTGCAAGGGTGGTATTAACACAACTTAGCAACCATTTAGGAGAAAAGATTTAAAGAAAGGAAGAAATCAAAAATAACATAATGCTTTGAACCAAAGTGAATAGGAGACTGATTGTGCCACTAATAATAACATAATATTAATAATTGCAACTATAACAATGACAATAGAAACCAAGAAGTGATAAATGTGGGAATATAATGATTACCTTAGTTTAAAGGGGACATGAAAGAGACAAGCAATCAATGAAGAAACATTTATCAAAATGCCTATTATTTACCAGATACTACTAAAAGAATTTTAGGCATAAAAACAAATATGAAAACTCATGTTCTTGAGAATCTTACATTCTGCAGATAAAGGTAACATAGCGCTATCAGTATATTGAACATAAATGATCAGTAAAGCAATTTGGAAGACTCATATCTAAGGAGATCCAGAACATGAGAGTGAATTTGAATTAAGCTTAAAAGAAAAGGAGAAATTCTGAGAGGTGGCAATAAAGCAGAAGAGCATTCCAATTGAACAAAGGTACAGTGGTGAGAAGTGTGTGTGAGGAGCAGCAGGAAGGTTACTTTGACTGGACCATAGAGTCAGTGAGTGAAAGTAACCTATCAAGTGTTTGGATTGGAGTTATGTTGAGAAAAGCCTTAAGTATAATTTAAAGCTCAGATTACAATGGGAAAATGTGCTGGAGTTAAAGGTTCAATATTCAAGCCCTGGCTCTTCCACTTAATCCTTGGGTGATCTTGATCATCACTTCCCCTACCTGTGCCTCAGTTTCCTTATAAGTAAAATGAAGTGATTAGAAAAGATGACTTCTAAATTACCTTGAAGTTATAATCCCATGATATGATATATATATATGTATATATACATACATATTTATACATATATATATATATATATGTATATATATATATATTTCCAATATATTGAATACATATATACATATATGGATCTAAATATGGAATGAGCCTGGTAGTAAGAGTGGTTCATTTGGACAAAAGATAAAAAAAGGAATGAAGAGGAGAGACAGAATCTTGGAAAATTCTTCCATTTAGTAGGTGGTGAGGAAAAATCATAGGAGCAAATAATGGAGGCAGAAGAAAGCTTTCCAATGTTTTGAATGAATAAGGGCTCATCATCTATTCTGTGAAAATAATGGTGATACTATAGTGCAAGCTATTATTTCATAGTATTTGTATGAATAACACAATGAAGTTAGAGTGTAATAAGAAAAACAGAGGATTTCATGAGAGTTAAATGATCCAAATCTATTTAGTTATTTAGTTCCTATCAAATACAAAGAAAAATTGAAAGTAATGAACAGTGGTGAAAAGAAGTAGAAGGATGTAAGGAAGTAAGGGAATTCTGAATGATTTGTGTGTGTGTGTGTGTGTGTGTGTGTGTGTGTGTGATACCCAGCAATCACCATAATCTGAATAAACATTGTATTTTGATCTGGAGATAACAAGCTAATTTACCTGGCTTTTGGACTTCAAGTTCAGGTATTCTATAAGCCAAATAAGTCATGTATGATCTCAAATCAATAATAAACTTCCTTGAGCTTTTCTCATGGGCTTTACCCTTTAAATTGGGTGATTACAAGCAAATCCCTGCTTTTCTGCAGGTCTTTATTTTCTGAACTGGGAAAGAATGGTGCATTTCAGAGAACAGATGTATTGGCTTAGGTTAGCAGAGGCCAGATAAAAGTACTTCTGACATGTTTGTAAACATTCTCTCTCCAGTTAGACCCCAATTAATCTCATCTCAGTCTATCAATAAGCTGATTATCCCTTCCTTCAATTGACAGTGATTGAAAACTATTAGGAATTTGAAGGAGAGATGTGGGAATTTCCGGAAGTAATAGCACTCAGACCCAGATTACCCAGAGACTGAAATTGGGACTTGTGAGACACAAAAATATAAGAGAGTTAAGTATAATGGGCCCCTGTGGATATGGGAGTATTGACAAATATACTCTTTATCCTTATGTTGTATTTAGGAAATATGGGATCAAAAATTGATGTCTTTTAGCATGGCAAATAAGCTTTGGGACTCATTGTCTGCTTCAGTCAGTTTAGAATGAGGAGAAACTTTAGACAATATCTAACGAGCAGCACCATTTTAGTGATGAGATACTGGAGGTCCTAAATGACTAATTACTTTCAGAAAATAGGGTGTTAGAAAGTTAGAGCTGTAACTGATTTGAAAGGTCATTCAGCCCAGCTGTGTGAAACACAAATAGAAATGGAGACACTAACCTAACATCAGGATATTCGCAGGCTGCCTATTATAAATAATATTATTTTACTTGTATTTCATTTCTTTTGCTAAATATTTTTCACTTATAATTTAATCTGGTTCTGTCTCAAATGGAAGTGTTGCTAAACTGAGTATTCAACATCATTTGTCAAGTCCAATTCCCTCATCTTCTGGAGAACGACAACTAAGTATAATATATAAATTTCCCAGAGTCACACACATGTAGAACCTGTACTTTAGAATCCACATCTGCTGTATTCCTGACAGTCCTGGAACTAAATGATCTTTTCAATCAGAGTAAGTTAGATAGATAACAAAGAAACGCAGGAGAAAGGGTTAGTAAACCTGAATGTATACTTAATAATTTAATATGGACAATTTAGCTAGTTGGGGCAGAAAGAAAGACCATTTCTTGATAGTTCTCCATGCTTCTTTGTCAAGGCTGCTCTGGAAGTATATATGGCAGAATATGCCAGAGAAACATTAGGGGGAAAAGGATGAGCACTTTTTATTTCAATTGAAATAATATTATTCTAGCTCAATACTTGTCATTCAAGATGTACTTAATAAATGAATGCTAAATAACTGATTGATCTGATTTTATAAAAGCAGTTGTTGCTCTGATATAGGTTCCATTTCTCTGAGGAGCTCAATAGGCCAATGTAAATAAAAATTTCCAGGCTGCTAGACAATGACTTTGTGTCTCATAAATAATTTTCTTTTTTTCATATTTCAAACAGTTATTTTAATACCATATTTCCTCCTCTCACATAACAACTCTAGGTTCAACATTTCTTTTAGTGAAGCATTGTGGTTTGACACATCACCAATTTCTCAACAGAAAATTGACACTCAAAAAAGTACAAGATACTGACTGATTTAGTGATGGCTAGTGACTGGAAATGCACTTTGACATCTTTAAAGAAAATTGTTCTGTATCTGAAAGAAAGGAAATGCATTATCATCTCAATAATTTCAATCCAACACAGGCCACTGTCCTTGACCAAATTTTGTTGATTTTCAGAATTATTTTGCCTCTAGCTACTTTCTATATTATTCTCAAGTTTCTCTCTCTTTTTTTTACTTTGTGTCAGATCATGCAAGTTATTTATGTACTTATATATCCAAATATATATACATATATATTTGTTTACATAAGTCCTTTCCCTTTATCTTTGATAGATTCTGCTCCAACTCTCATGTAAATGCTGTGACTTTCTATTCAGGTATGTCTTTTTTAAATAGCATATTGTTGGATTCTAGTTTATAATCTGTTTTGCTATCTGTTTCTGCTTGATGAGTGCATTTAACCCATTCCTATTAAGTTATTATTGCTTCTTGACTAATTCTTAATTTTAAGGACATATATTCTTTAGAATTTGTTGCATTTCTTTTATCAACCTGTTAATTTTTTTCATATTTTTCTTGCATTGATATCATTTCTTTCCCCCATTTTCCTCTATTATTCTTATTTGATTCTTAAAATCTTTTGGTTTGATCTTTAAAAAGAATTTTCATTTCAAATTTCTTGGTGGCCTTGTGTTCAATTTGAAGTTTTCCTATAAATTTTTCCTTGTACATATTTTCACGTGATTGCCTTTTGAATTTGTATATTGAGCATTCCTATAGCCATAGTGATTTTTATATTCAGGCCTTTTCTTGTTTATTTTACTCATTTTTTTCTAGTCTGTTTCTAGTCCTTGGACTTTATATTAGAATTTAATCTGCTTACATTAATGAAGAAGCAGTGTCATTATCAGGCTTTTATGTCTTGTTATTTTCACAACTACCTTTGGGGGACTGTAAGATTTTGGTACTTTCCAGTAAACTGGGGGAAAAAATTACATCCATGTGTTCTTTTAAAGACCTCATTTCTAAACTGTATATAGAATTGACTCAAATTTATAAGAATACAAATTATTCTCCAATTGATAAATGATCAAAAGATATGAACAATTTTCAGATGAAGAATTAAAATCATTTCTAGTCATATGAAAAAATGCTCTAAATATCTATTGATCAGAGAAATGCAAATTAAGACAACTCTGAAGTTGTACTACATACTTCTCAGATTAGCTAAGATTATAGGAAAAGATAATGATGAATGTTCAAGGGGATGTTGGAAAACTGGAGCACTATTACATTGTTGGTAAAATTGTGAAATGATCCAACAGTTCTGGAGAGCAATATGTAACTATACCCAAACAGTATCAAACTGCATAAATATCCTTTGATCCAGAAATATCACTACTGGGCCTGTATCCCAAAGAGATTATAAAAAAAGGAAAAAAAAAACACATATGCAAAAATGTTTGTAGCAGCCCGATTTGTAGTGGAAAAGAACTGGAAATTAAGTGGATGCCCATTAGTTGGAAAATGAATGTTATGGCTCATGAAAGTAATGGAGTGTTACTGCGCTATAAGAAACAGTAAAAAGGATGATTTCAAAGAAACCTGGACAGACTTACATGAACTGAAGCTAAATGTAGCAAGTAGAACCAAGAGAATATTGTACACAGCAACAACAAAATTATACAATGATTAAGTCTGATGGACATGGCTCTTTTCAACAGGAAGGTGATTCAGGCCACTTTCCATGGTCTTGTGATGGAAAGAGTTATCTGTACCCAGAGAGATGACCGTGGGAACTGAGTATGGATCACAACATAATATTTTCACATTTTGTTGTTTGCTTACATTTTGTTTTCTTTCTCATTTTCTCCTTTTTTGAGCTGAATTTTCTTGTGCAGCACAATTATGGAGATGTGTATAGAAGAATTGCACATGTTTAACATATATTGGATTTCTGTGGTCTAAGGAAGGGGATAGGAGCAGAGAGGGAGAAAAATCAGAACACAAGGTTTTTCAAAGATGAATGTTGAAAATTATTTATGTGTATGCTTTTGAAAATAAAAAGCTTTAAATTAAAAAAATAGATTTTGATGCTTTCAAAGTAGTGTGATTTAGGGAGAGGTATGATCAATGCCCTACTGCTCTGTGCTCTAGTTCTAATCCAGTTTGTTTTTGTTGCCAGCATTTATATAGTGTTTTAAGATTTGCAAAACACTTAATATATTGCATATTTATATTTTATATGTGCTTATAATATATTGTCTCATATATGTTGCCTCATTTGATCCCCAAATTAATCTTACAAGTTAAATTAAATGCTACTATTATTTATATTTTATAGATGAGGAAACCGATTCAGGGAAAAGTTAATAACTTGCCCAGTTTTATATAGCTAAATATATAAGGTAATATGAGATGATTTATTTGGACTCCTTCTCTATTCCAATCAATATTAAGCTGTACCCTATCTAAATCATTCAATCATGTCTAATTCTTTGTGACCCCATATGGGATTTTCTGAGCAAAGATACTGGAGTAGTTTTCCATTTCCTTTTCCAGCTGATTTTATAAATGAGGAAAGAAAGGCACATAAGGTTAAGTGACTTGCACACCAGTTGGTAAGTGTCTGAGTAAAGATTTGAACTCATGAAGATGCACGTTCTTGAATTCAAGGAAATCAGTACTATAAATTGCATCACCTAGCTGACCCGTGATTATTTGAGTATTCCTTTATTTTTGTAAAGATTTTTGTACTTTTATCTTTGTTTTTTTCTTCTATTTTTTATTAAAGCTTTTTATTTGCAAAACATATGCATGGGTAATTTTTCAACTTTGACCCTTGCAAAGCCTTCTGTTCCAAATTTTTCTCTTCTTATCCCCACTTTCTCCCCTAGATGGCAGGTATTCTAATACATGTTTATTGTATTAAAATATATGACAAATCTATGTATACATATTTATATAGTTATTTTGTTGTACAAGAAAAAATGGATCTACCAGAAAAAAAAACTTGAGAAGGAAAACAAAATGCAAGCAAACATCAACAGAAAGAGTGAAAATGCTATGTTATGGTCCACACTCAGTTCCCACAGGCCTCTCCCTGGGTGTAGATGGCTTTCTTCATCACTGAACAATTGGAACTGCTTTGAAACATCTCACTGTTGAAGAGGGCCATATCTATAAGAATTGATCATCATATACTCTTGTTGCCATGTGTAATGATCTCCTGGTTCGGCTCATTTCACTTAGCATCAGTTCATGCATATACTTTTATCTTTGGAAAATAATGGAGGTGAATATTAATAATCTTGTTTTGGGAACTTGGAAGGGAGTAACTCTCAGAGTCCTATTACTTTTGCTACCAATATCTCCCCAATCTTTCTATCTTCAAAATAGCAACAAGATTCATCCCCTTGGAACTGGAGTTTCGGATAAAATCCCTTGAGCATTTAGCACTAGAAGTCTTTACTGGAAAGGGACCAACTTCATCACTCCAACTTGAAATAAGAACCGATTGTACACTCTAAGGCAAAATTCCCTCAGCCTGGAAGAATTTGCAAAGTATATGTTCCTAGAATGCATTTCCTGATTACCTCCATATTTTAAAATCTTCAGCTTTGTTTGAGTTTCAATTAAGATGCTACTTTTAAAATAGTTTCTCAGACTTTCATTTTAATTCCACAGTATTCCTTTATGTTTTGAACATTAATTATATGCTACAAATTGGGGGGTCCTGTTTTCTAATGTATATCATTCTTTTCCATTTTATTTGTGAGTTTAGTTCATTTGCATCCAATGTTTAAATTATCAAGCTTATGTTTTTTTTCCTCAAATTCTACTCTCTATAGTTTTCCTTATTTAAGTCAGTTTCATGTCCCTTCTATTTTTCTTTTTTTTTGCTTATACTGAACTGATACTAATTTCCCCTCCCAAAGGCCTCCCACAAGCTCTCTTCTTAGTCTCTTTCCATTCATTCTGCACTCTTTCCCTTTCTTTCCTTCCCCCAATGTACACTTGAAAGTAGTTATTTGAAGGCACTTTCATGCAAAGCTCTTGGGGCACACTCTTTCCATTTTCCTAACAAAAATGCAACATTAAGAAGACTTAGGGGAAATTTGAAAATTCTCTTTTACAAAAATGCAATACCTTCTCTTTGGTCTTCTAGCCTTAAGTCTCTCTCCACTCCAACCATCTTCTCTTCATCTGCCAAAGTGACTTTTCTGCTTTGCAGGTCTGATCATATTACCTACCCTCACCACCACCCCAAGTCAGCAAATTTCCAGTGGCTCCCTCAAAAATTTCCACTGGCTCCCTGAAAAATCAAATATAAAATTATTTGCTATTTTTAGCATTTGGCTTCTTTCTATGCTGCCAATCTTGAAAAAACTCCAGTACTCTACGATCTAGTGAAACTGCCCACTTGCTATTCCTTCTATATCTTTTCTGACTCTAGTCCTTTTTCTTGTTTCCTGAGAATGCTTTCTTTTCTCACCTAGAACTACAAGCTCCCAATATTATTGCTGGTTATTCTTTCTCTGTGAATCTGGAGTCAAAAAATTCAAATCTAGCTTCAGATACTTACTGGCTATGTGAACTTGGGCAACCACTTAATGTAACTAACTTCCTTAGTTTCCTCATTTGTAAAATAAAGACAATAATTGTCTTACCAAGGTTGTGAAAATAATAATAATGAGCTATTATTATTATTGTTTGTTCTTTAAAATGTTCATGACATTATTTCAAATCATTAATTTTCTTAAAGTTAGTAATGTTTGTCTGTTACCATATTGTGAAAAGAAAAGAAAAAAGGCAGGAATGAAAGTAGAAAGGAGAAAGAAAGGAAAAGAAAGAGCAAAAAGGAAAAAAAGGAGAAAAAGAAAAGGAAAGGAAAATCTATATTCTTTAGCTTTCACTTATCTTTCTTTCATGTCCTCTGGAATCTGAATTTCAATCTCTTCATTTAAATGAAACTACTGTCTCCAAAGATACCAATAATTTTTATTTTTATTTTTAACAAATATCTGTCAATGTATTTTGCACCATTAAAGCACCTTCAGTATTTCCTCTTTTTTACCCTCCTAGACAACCACTTAATAAAATGAATAATATTTTAAAGGAAAGAAAAGAAAAATAATGTTTTCTATTCTTTTTCTTTTCTTTGCTTTAAAATATTATCCAAAAGAAAAAGAAACAGCCCAGTGTATTAGGAAGATCATTTTTACAGCAGCATGCAGAATGAATTATGGCGAGGAGAGATTTGAGACAGAGAAACTAACTAGCAGCCTCTTGCAATAGTCCAGGTGTATCACTGACATTTCAAACATCTGGATGATTGAACTTCCAAGATCTCTCCTTTCCAAATTTGCCTATTACTTTGGAGGTCACCACAATGTCCTAGTCACCCAGGCTCACAACCTACATGTCAGTCTCACCTCCTTACATACTCCCTTCAATTATACAACCTTTTGTCAAATATTCTTCTTAATTTTACAACTTATCTTCTATATGTGTCCTCGTCACTCATTCACCAATCCTGCTGTTTCCCACCTTCCTACTTCTTGTATTTCCTAGATGGTTCTCCATCTTCCATTCAGATACCAAAGTGATTTTCATAAAATTAGATCATTTCAATCCCCTGTTAAATAAACAGAAATTGTTCACATTCACTTTCACTTTCACATTCAGAATCAATGATGAAGTCCTTTCATTGAAATTTGCATGTCTTCATAACCTTGCCCCTTCTGATTTTTTTAGTCTTCATACATTTTGCTCCTTTCCACCTATTCTACCATCTATCTCTGACAATTCTCCCTTCCCTATTTTTTCACTAATATATCATACACTGTCACAGAACACACTCTGCCTTACACCTTAACCTCCTGCCTTCCCTTACAACAGCTCAAAACCATGTTTCTTTAAGAGGGATCTCTGGATCCAACTGAAATCATCTCAGAGATTCTCTTCCAGCTATTCTGTTTATATTTTCCACTTACAGAGATGTTTTTATGTTGACTCCTCCATTATAATAGAGGGTAGAAACAGATATTATTTTCTTTTCCTCCCTAGCACCTAGATTATTCTTGAAACATAAAAACTCTTAGTAATATCTGTTAATTGTCATTTCACTACAGACTGTATTTTTAGCATCATACAATGTCCTGAAAGCTTCAATGACCACTCTTACAACTCAGATACTTGATAACATTTTAAAGTCAATTTGTTTTTGTTATTATTTTATTTTTCTCAATTATATTTTAAAAACAATTATAATATTCATCTAAAAAGTTTGAATTTGTTTTCTCTCTGTTGTATGTTAACATTTGTAGATTGATTGTGGATCTTCTAAAACAGATTTGCTAATGTAGTTCTCAAACTTTTGTTCTCAGTATCTTCATACTAAAATTTTTTTTGAGGATCTGTCCAAAGAGTATTTATGGGGGCTATATTTAAAATAGTTACCATGTTAAAAAATAAAAATTATTTTGAATTTGTAGACACTCTGAAAGAGTTTCAGAGACTCCCAGGATTCCCTGGACCATATTTTGAGAATTGCTGTCCTATAGAAGATTCATTCTTATTTTAGGGGTTGATAAAATCATCACAATGACATCTACAAATAAGAGCATTTGGAAATCTCTTCACCTAAGGGGTGATGTCATATTCCTTCTGTATTTTTTTCTGGACAATCCACCATGATGGAGGCATACTATTTTTGGAGAGAATAAAACATTTTTCACATTTTGTCAATTTTCCCCAAAATTCACAGAATTGTTGAAGTAGCATATTTCTCCTCTCCCATTTAGGACCTGTTAATAGCTGCCTTGAAAAAAGAAGTACATGATCTGATCCTTATTACTTAATAAAGAAAGTTTATTGATATTTGGGATCACAGAAGACACATGGACAAGGAACATATGTGGCCTAAAATTTGGCATATACTATTGGCACATACCAGTGTGGAACTTCAAAAGTTTTGGAAAACATAATTTTGGCATAATTTAATAATTTTATTAATAGTTCCAGCATTTTAACATTTGGCTCTCTGTCTCTCTCTTTCTTACACAAAAGATAATCATGGCAATGGAATCATGGCTTATGTATTCATTGGAAGAGGGGTATTACCAGAGTGGCAATAAATTCTGATTGGTTAACAATTAATGAGAGGTAGAATTGGCTAAGAGAACTGACTTACTCTAGTGTAGGGATAAGAGTGACATTGTGTCACTCTTGGACAGAGACATTATCCTTATACCCAAACCAAGCTTAGAGAAGCATAATCTAGACAAAAGGATCTACAGATACCGAAGTTTGAATGAATAGATTTCACCTTAGACTAGTGCATTCTTGTAAAACTGGGTGGGTTCTAGATAGAGGACAATGTTAGCTGAACCTTCAGAGATTGAGAAAAAAGGATAAATGAAAAAAAGGATAAATCTACATCTCCCCAAATCATTGGTTATTTATAATCATCAGATTAACCTGGGACCATTCCTGTATCAGGCTGTAGAGCAATGGTTCTCAAAATTTGGTCCAGAGAATCCTGGAGGTCTCTGAAATCCTTTTAAAGAGTGTACAAATTCAAAATTAGCTTTTATTTCTCATATGATTAATGTCTATAAATGTAACCCAAATAAACCAAAACTCTCTGGACAAATCCTCAATAAATTTGATAGTACAAAGACATTGAGAACAACAGTTTGAGAAACACTGCTGGAGAGAGTCAGGTGGAAAAAAACACACTAATTATCTTTCCCCAACCTCATATTATGGCCAACGTGATGTGATCCCAAGATGTGCAATCTACTGTGGCTAATCAGAGCCTTGCAATCTACTGAGGTTAATCAGAGCCTTGGGTCCCATAAGGCTCTTTCTTCTACTTAAAGAAATCTATCCCTGAGCAATTTGTTATGATAAAAATTGAAAAGATTCCAACTCCAAATAAGAGACAATTTTCAATCCCTTAAACAGTAAAGATGATAAAGTTCTAGTAGTAATTAACTCTCTAATCTCTATAGCATTTCTCTTAGGGACAAGAGAGAAGGCTCGTTTATCTTTCTCAGTAGTTCCCAGTGACTGTTCTGCTTTAATGTCATAAATTCTTCTTGCCATATTATTTTCTGGACATGCAAAGTGAGGAGAAATGATAACTCTGTTCATTCAAGTAGTAATTAACTCTCTAATCTCTATAGCATTTCTCTTAGGGACAAGAGAGAAGGCTCGTTTATCTTTCTCAGTAGTTCCCAGTGACTGTTCTGCTTTAATGTCATAAATTCTTCTTGCCATATTATTTTCTGGACATGCAAAGTGAGGAGAAATGATAACTCTGTTCATTCAAGGCACCACTCTAAGATTAGCCTGCCAATTTAATGAGGAATCTGAGTTAACTCATTACCCAGGATTTATTTTTTAACTAACAAGTAGAATAGGGAAAAGATTTAATAATATTTTTTTTCACTATTTGTTTCTTCCAAATATTGAAGGACATGTGATTATTAGGCACAAAGATTTTAATGAATCATCAACTAGAGCAACAAAATGCTAGGGGACATGCACTGGATTCATATTCCTATCATATTGACTAAAGGATCTTGAACAGGTTAATTAATCTTTCAGTGCTTCAGGTAATTCTTGAAAACACAAAGGTTCAAAAGAGCTGCACATTTACATTGGTGGATATATTCATTTTGCTTTCCCCAAATTGATGAATTCATATCCAATACAAACCACTAGCATGGAAATTTTTCATGTGGGAGGAGCTTAAAGGATTTAAAACTGTAAATGGCATTAAGATAGAAATGCAGATACAACTTTGATATTTCTCATTGAAAATGTCTGGCATGTCACTTCAGAAAGGAGTGAAAATATAATGTAAACATTCTAGATGTGACTTTCATTATACCAAATCACTTGAAAATCAGATTATATAGAGGTGAACTGGAAGGAACCCTTCTATATTTTACAAATGAGGATTCTGGGGAATCCTGGACAGGAGACAAGACTCATCATAGTATAAGGGTAGTAGTTGATTTAGTCAATGTATCATTTACTCCAGTCACACCAACTAAGCTTCCTAAAAGGGTTGGAGGATTGACTAATTGATTGGCTTAATCAACCCTCCCACTCTTAAAATAGAATTAAAGATTTAGACCTGGAAGTGACCTTGGAATCCATATTTTCCATATTGCTGGTTAGGAAATTGAGACCCAGAGAAACAATGTGAATTGAGACAAGTAATAAATATGAGAGGTGAGATGTGATCCAAGTTCTTTGACTCTAAACACAGGACTCTTCTCATTTCATAATGTTTCCTATGACAGTGAAGAAAATGTTTATAATCAACAGAGACTGTGATATTAAGTTGTATAGTAATAACAAACTTTTTTTTACATCTTATTGATATATTTTTTTTTGTTTTTAACTTTACTTTGTTCTTCAAAAAGTAGCCTTCCTCTTTCCTCTCCCTAGAGAATCCTTTCCTGAAACAAAGAAGGAAAATGAAGGGAGGAAGTGAAAAGGAGAAAGGTTGGAAGGAGACAGTTCAGCAAAATAAGGCAAATAATCAGTGGTTCACATCCATAGATCTCATTTCTGCAAAGAGGAGAGGAAGGTAGATTTTTCTTCTTTTTGCTCTAGTCTCAAGTTTGATTCTTCTAGTTCCCCATTAGTGTCCCTTTTTGATTTTACTGTTCTTTCAATTTGCATTAGTCCTATTAGGGGCATTGCTAGGTGAAAGAGTATCCATGGTTTTAGAAGTCTTTTGAATCATTTTGCAATTTGATCAATAGTGTTTTAGTGTGTCAGTTTTCCTATATTCCCTCCATCATTTGTGATTTTCCTTTTCTATTCTAATTAGTCAATCTAATAGGTGTGAAGTAGTACCTGAGATTCTTTTAACTTGAATGTCACTTATCAATAGTGATTCAGAATATTTTCTAACATGTTATCAGCTTTGAATTCTTAATCTGAAAACTTCATATTTTTTGCTTATTTATCAGTTGGAATTTGACTTATTTCTCTGTATTAAAGAGATGAGGCTTTTATAAAAGAAACTTGATTGATAACTTGTATTCACAGTTATGATTGCTAACTGTACTTCTTTTCATCCTATTTCCACACCTGTTTATTTTATTTTTTCTCTCCTTCACCCTGTCCCTTCTCAAAAGTTTTTTGTTTCTGAATATGACCTCCCCCAATCTGCCCTCCCTTCTATGAGGACGTCCTTCCTTCTCTTATTTCCTTCCCCTTCTACTTCTCTTTAGGGTAATATATATTTCTACATTCAATAGATTTTATAAATTATTTCCACTTTGAATCAATTCTGTTGAGAATAAGGTTCCTCCACTATATCCCCTCCATTATAAAGGCTCTTTCATGGCAGATAATTTATCCCATTCTAATTCTCTCTTTCCTTTTCCCCCAGTGCATTACTCTTTCTCACCCTTAATGTTATTATTTTTTTTAGAAATTCAATTATAATGAATATCTAAATTTCTTTTTTTTATTTGCAGAATTTCTAAATTTCTAAACATCCATGTCCTCTGGCTATAATCTCCTACTAAATACTCTAATAATGAGAAAGTTCTTATAAGTTACAAGTATCATATTATAATGTGGTGGGAATCTAAACAGTTTAACCTTATTAAATCCCTCATGATTCATTTTTCCCATTACCATTTTATAATTCTTTTGAGTCTTGCATTTGAAAGTCAGATTTTCTATTCAGATCTGGTATTTCTTCAGGAATGCTTAAAAATCCTTAATTTCATTGAATGTCTATTTTTTTTTCCTAAAAATTATATTTACTTTTTCTGGGAGAGTGATTCTGAGTTGTAATC
Source organism: Myrmecobius fasciatus (assembly GCA_023553655.1). Taxonomy (NCBI): domain Eukaryota; kingdom Metazoa; phylum Chordata; class Mammalia; order Dasyuromorphia; family Myrmecobiidae; genus Myrmecobius; species Myrmecobius fasciatus. The sequence continues at coordinate 28,316 of JAJPUD010008300.1, forward strand.
CTATCTCCTTGACTCTCTCTGGTTTAAGTATCAGCATCATATCTTTGTCATAAAAGGATTTTGGTATGACTCCTTCTTTCCCTATTTTTTTCTAGTAGTTTGTGTACATTAGAATTAACTGTTCTTTAAATGTTTGGTAGAATGCTGTTGTCAATCCATCTGGCCCTGGAAATTGCTTCTTAGGAAGTTCATGAAATTTGTTCAATATAGTTTTTCTAAAATGGGACTATTTAAGTAATTTATTTTCTCTATTGTTAATCTGGGCAGTCTATATTTGTGTAAGTATTCATCCATTTCATTTAGATTATCAGATTTGTTGGCATACAATTCAGCAAAATAGCTCCTAAGTATTGCTCTAATTTCCTCTTCGTTGGTGGAAAGTTCACTTTTTTTTTTCATTTTTACACTAGCAATTTCATTTTCTTCTTTCCTTTTTCTAATCAAATTAACTAAAGGTTTATCTCTTGTTTTTTTTCATAAATCAACTCAGTTTTATTAGTTCAAAGTTTTCTTACTTTCAATTCTATTTTTCTCCTTTTTTATTTTCTGAATTTCAAATTTGGTATTTAATTAGGGGTTTCCAATTTGTTCTTTTTCTAGTTTTTTAGTTGTATGTCCAATTCATTGATCTTCTTTTTCTGCATTTTTTTCTATGTAAGCATCTAGAGATATACATTTTCCCCTAGAAACTGCTTTCGTTGCATCCCATAAATTCTGATATGTTGTCTCCTTATTGTCATTCTCTTGGATGAAATTATCAATTGCTTTGATGGTTTGTTGTTTAATCTGCTCATTGTTTAGGATTACATTATTTAGTTTACAATTAAATTTTGGTCTATTTCCTCCTGACCCTTTATTACATGTAATTTTTATTATATCATGATCTAAAAAAGGTGCATTTACTATTTCTGCCTTTCTGGTTTTGATTTGAAATGAATGATTTTGTTCGTTTTTTGTTTTTTTTGTTTTTTTTTTTGTTTTTTTTTGCTGAGGCAATTGGAGTCAAGTGACTTGCTCAGGATAACATAGTTAAGAAGTGTTAAGTGTCTGAGATCAAATTTGAACTCAGGCTCTCCTGAATTCAGGGCTGGGGCTCTATCCATTGCACCACCTAGCTGCCCTGAATTTTTTCCTCAATACATGGTCAATTTTGTGTAGATTCCATGTACAACCAAGAAAAAATCTCCATTCAATTTTCTCCAAAGCTCTATCATACCTAATTTTTCTAAAATTCCATTTGCCTCTTTAATTTCTTTCTTATTTATTTTGTGGTTCAATTTACCTAGTTTTTATAGAACAAGGTTGAGATCCCCCAGTGGTATAGTTTTATTGTGTATTCCTTCTTGCAACTCTCTTAATTTCTTCTCTAGGAATTTAGATACTATTACTTCCTTATGTGTCACTGATTAACAAAATGTGGTTTCCTTCCTTATCTTTT
>JAJPUD010008300.1:29853-92096 GCA_023553655.1 Myrmecobius fasciatus
TGGAAATATTCACAGAAAGCATTAAAATGCTGTGTTGTGGTTCACTCTCAGTTCCCACAGGCCTCTCTCTGGTTGTATATGACTATCTTCATCGCAGCACAACTGGTTTGAATCACATCATTGTTGAAGAGAACCATGTCCATCAAAATTGATCATCGTATAGTCTTGTTGCTGTGTATAATGTTCTCCTGGTTCTGCTGATTTCACTCAGCATCAGTTCATGCAAGTCTCTCCAATCCTCTCTGAAATCCTCCTGTTGGTCATTTCTTACAGAACAATAATATTCCATAACATTCATATACCATAATTTATTCAGCCATTCTCCAATTGATGGGCATCTTTTCAATTTCCAGTTTCTTGCCACTACAAAAAGGGCTGCCACAAACATTTTTGCACATGTGGGTCCCTTTCCCTCCTTAAAAATCTCTTTGGGATATAGGCCCAGTAGAAACACTGCTGGGTCAAAGGGTATGCACTGTTTGATAACTCTTTGAGCATAGCTCCAAACCTTCCTTATCTTTTAATTAGATCTACTTTTGCTTTTGCTTGATATGAGATCAGGATTGCTAGTTTAAATAGCTTCTTAAAACATTATCACCAATGAGAGCCTCAGATACAGTGCCAAAAACTTCATCTGCCCAGTTCAGGTATTAAGTTATAATAACTAATTTTAATCCCCAAACATATAATATTAATATATTAATACCTGAACTGGGCAGATGAAGTTTCTGGTACTGTATCTGAGGCTCTCATTGGTGATAATGTTTTAAGAAGCTATTAAAAACAAACAAACAAACAAACAAACATGGGGACTCTAGCTACCTCCATGGCCATGTTGCCAAATGGAGTTTTATTTTAAATGTGATTTATTAATATTTAAAAAGAATGAACACTAAAGTGATTTTTTAAAAAAAATTGTATATACTAACTCATTTGTTCTAATTCCAGTCTACTAGTGAAATCTGAAGCTGCACAGAATCATTGTTGTCTGGCCATCTATTCTCCTTGGTTAAGAAGCCTATTTTCCCTCAAATTTTCTCATTATCTTGTAGTTGAAGTTTGACAGCAGGATGTTCTCAATAAGCCAATTCCTTGTTGACACTATCCTTGTTTTCCAGACAAATAGAGAGAAACAGGGATCATTGTCCTGATGTAATGGTCGCTGGAAAGCAAAAGACAAGGTGCCAAATAAACTCCTCTCAAGTATACTGAGTTTGAGTTAAAGAAATATTAATTAATGTGAAGTGTATGAATGTTTGATATTGTCCTAGGATCAATCATCTTTCAAGTTTCCGCAAAAGGACTGAATAAATCCCTTCACCCATTCTTCAAAAGGCAGAAGAGAAGAGATCCAAGTTTCTCAAGAAGTTGTTGGCTTGTTGGCTTGGTCAATGTGTATATATTGTGGTTTGGTTTATGACTAACATATAGGCAAATGAGCTTCACAAATTTTGTATATTTTTATTCAGCTTATTTTTATTTTTTAAATAAATTTATTTATTTGATTTCTAATTAATGGAATAAGAGAAGCATTTCTAAAACAGCATAATTTTTTTAAAAGATGATTTCAAATGAAACTAAAAAATCTATCATGTGCAACTTGCTATTCATTTTAAATATATAATAATCACATAAATTTCTTTTTTCCCTTTTTCTGTCTACTTAAAAATGACTACCATTAGTCACAAATAGGAATATGTATGTGAAATCATTCTATTCATACTTTTTTTTTATCAATTCCCTCTCTGGATTTAGACAGAATCTTCCTTTTTAGCTCCTTTGTAGTTAATTTGGGTTTTTTATAATAATCAAAACAACTTAGTTGCTCAAATTTATTCTTTAAAGAATATTGATGGCATTGTATGCACTGTATGAAACATTGTCTTGGTTCTTCTCATTTCACTCTTGATTATTTCATGCAAGTCAACCCATGTTTTTTCTAAGATTATTAAGGTCACCATTATTTGTAGTAAACAACTTGTTCAGCCACTCGCTAATTAATGGGCATCACTGCATTTTCTAGCTCTTTGCCACCAGAAAGAGAGCTACCCTATTATTTTGGGATATACAGGTGCTTTTTCTTTTCAACTAATCATTTTCAGAAATAGACCTACTAGTAGAATTGGTAGCTCTATGTGTATCAATAGTTTAGTAACACTGGGCATAATGCCAGATTACTCTCCACAATGGTTAGATCAATTCACAATTCAACCAACAAGGAATAAATATTCCAAGTTTTTCACAACCCATCTAAAATTTGTCTCTTTCTGGTAGGTATAAAATGATATCTCAAAGTTATTTTAATTTGCAGTTCACAATAATCACTAATTATTTAAATTTTATATGACAATTTTTTTTTTCATTAGAAAGTTGCCTGTTCATATCTTTGACCACTTATCAATTGGGGAATAACTCATTTTTATACATTTAATGAAATTCCTTCTACATTTGCGATATGAGGCCTTTATTTAAGAAATTTACTATAAATTTTCCCAAATTTTCTCCTTTCATTTTATTTCATTGATTTAAATTCATTTATTAAATTTCATTTAATATAATCAACATCATGCAATTTTCACCTCACTCTGCTCTCTCCCTTATTTGCCTATGTATAAGGCTAATAAGTACTCTATCCCATGTTTTTGAAATTTTACTGCAATAGTTCTCCTTATATGGTCATGTATACATTTTGACTTTACCTTGCTAAAGAGTGTAAAATATTGTTGTATGCTCAATTTCTGTCACACTGCTTTCCTGTTTTCCTAACATTTTGTAAACAAATGATGACTTCTTACCCCAAAATCTTGTCTTTACATTTATGAAATACAAGCTTGCTTTTCTGTATCCATGGATATAACAATATGATTTTTTTTACTTTTATTGTTAATATAATCAATTGTTAACAAATTTTTATGTTAAATTATCTTTTTATTCCTTGTATGAATCATCTCTCTGTCTCTCTCTCTTTTCCCCTCTCTCTGCCCCTCCTTTCTGCTCTTCTCTCTTCCCCCATCTCTCTGCCTCTATCTCTGCCCCTCTGTCTCTGTCTCTAACCCTCTCTGCCACTTTGCCTCTGCCCCCTCCTCTCTCTCTCTGTCTCTCTCTGCCTCTCAAGGTTTTTTGTGAGGCAATTGGGGTTAAGTGACTTGCCTAGGGTCACACAGCTGGTATAGTGTCTGAGGCCAGATTTAAACTCAGATATTTCTTCCTGTAGGGCTTCCACTGCACCATGAAGTTAACCCCCCCCCCAGTGTAAATCACAAATTATCATTGTTGTAATCTTTTAGCTAACAGTTTATTTAGAATTATATATTTATATTCATTAGTGAAATTCGTCTATAATTTTCTTTCCTTGTCTTTACTCTTTCTAATTTAGATATGAGTGTCATATTGGTTTCAAAAAGTGAGTTTGACAGGATATATTCATTGTTTCTTATTACAAATTATTTAATATTGGAATTAATTGATTTTAAGTGATTTCTACAAGAAAAACACACAGAAAAATCACCACAAAATGAATATATAGCACCAAAAATAAAGATGTAAATTAGTTATCATCCTAAAACATCTTGAAAGGATCTAAAAGAAAACTCTGGGTGATATTTGGTCTGAATGAAAAGTAAACATCCTCACACTGACACCACCGAGTCAAACAAGAGCAGGCTATGAGGGAAGCTGACTAGGCCTTAAAAAATTTCACCTCAGGTACTTTTACCTCACAGCCTCAGGAACTTTCATTTCATGAATTTTTTATTTCATAAGCTTTCACCTAAAAGTCCAGCTCCTTGAGATTTGAAACCCCACATGGGGTCTCATAACTGAATGTGAAGGTCACAAAATCATGATTCATTTATAAATAAATATTTGATTTGTATACCAATTTTATATTATATATACCCAAAGTCACATAAAAATAGATAAAGTTTAAGAAGCCCTAATATAAAGAATAGCAGATGACTGGGTGAAGGAAGATTGATGAACCTCAAACTGTTTCCAGAAGTGAGACCTAGCTGTGTTGACCAACTGTAATCCACAGTTTCGGCTATGGGCAAGGAAAATGAAACACAAGTCTGATGAGTGTACAATTGCAGAGAACAAGACCATTTTCAGCATGGTAGAAGCATAAGGGAGGAAGAGACAATTCCTGAAGTTAAGCCCCAGGGGAAAAAAAAAAAACAGGAAACAATAGCAAAAGGATCTCAAGGCCTACAGCAACATTATCCATAATTTGGATTAAAATGTGATAATAATATTAAGCTGATAAAATTAAATCAACTTATATTAAAAATATAAATGGGAAATCAAAGAAAAAAGAATCTGACCATTGTTAGCTACTTTGGTGTTTAAAAAAAAAGATCTGGGTCCATATTCAGAGGAACATAGAGAAATTAAAAAAAAAAAAAAGCTACTCCTATCTGAAAGAGTAGCATCAAATGGTCACAATACCCAAAAGAAATCTTGGAAGAACTTAATAAGGTGTTCAAAAGTTTTTAAAAATAGACAATGAGGAAAAATTAGGAGAAAAATAAAAACAATCAAAGAAAATTATGAAAAGTGAGCTAACCAATTAGAAAAATAAAAACAAAATATTCAGGAAGATAATGACTCCTTGAAAATTAGAATGGGGCAGGTACAGGTGAATGTAACTGCCTGTTCAAGTTTCTGAAAACAGCTACACAAAAACCCTGAAATTTGGGACAGTGCACACTCCACTCTAGAAACAAAACTCCACTTTAACAAAGAATTAAAAAGCCAAGTAATAGACTAAGAAAATGAACAGACAACAACAACAACCAAAGATTTTGATCATAGAAAGTTACTGTGGTAACAAGGGAGAGCAAAACACACAGTCAGAAGAAGATAATAAAGTCAAAGCTCCTACATCCAAAGTCTCCAAAAAAAAACAAGAATTGGGCTCAGTCCTTGGAAGAGCACTAAAGAAATTTTGAAAATCAAATAACAGAGATAGAGGGAAAATTAAGAAGAGAATTGAGTGTGGTCCAAAAGGAAATAAAAAGAGCTAATAAGTAGAAAAATACCTTGAAAAGCAAAATTGAGCAAAAGGGAAAGGAGGAAATGGAAGTTAATGACTTTATGAGAAATCAAGATACAATAAAACAAAACTCCCAAAAAATAAAATAGAAAAAAATGAAATATTTTATTGAAAAACAACTGACTTGGAAAACAGATTCAAGAGAGAGAATTTTAAAAATTATTGGTCTATCTGAAAGCCATTATCAAAAAAGAGAGCCTGGACATCATCTTTCAAGAAAATATCAAGTAACACTCTACTGATATACTAGAACTAGAGGGTAAAATAAAAATTGAAAAAATCCACCCATCAACTCCTGAGATTCCAAAATGAAAACTCCCAGGAAGATTATAGCCAAATTCCAGAATTCCCAAGTCAAAGAGAAAATATTGCAGCATACCAAAACACTTCAGTCATAGTGGAGGCACAATAAGAATAACACAAAATTTAGCAGCTTCTATATTGAAGGATTGAAGGACTTGGAATATGATATTCCAGAGAAAAATGGAACTAGGATTACAACCAAGAATCATGCACCCAACACAACTAAATATAACCTTTCAGGGGAAAAGGTGGAAATTCAATGAAATCAAGGTTTTTCAAGCTTTCATGATGAAAAGACCAGAGCTGAATAGAAAACTGACTTTCAAATGCAGAACTGAGAAGCATAAAAAGATAATCAGGAAAATGATATAAGGGACTTAAGGTTTACATTCCTACATGGGAAATTGCTACTTGTAACTCATTAGAACTTTCTTGTTTTTATGGTAGTTAGGAGTACATATAGACAAAGAGCACAGCTGCCAGTTGAATGTGAAAGGATAATATCTTTTAAAAATGAAATTAAGGCATGAGAGAGGAATGTATTGGGAGAAAGAAAGAGAGAAAAGTGGAATGGTATAAATTGTTTGCCATAAAGGAGGCAAGAAAAAGCTGTTATAGTGGAAGGGAAGAAGGGCAGGAGATGATGAATGAGTGAATCTTCTTATCATCGAAGTCGCTTAAAGAGGAAATAATATATACATTCAATATGTGTATAGAAATTGATCTTATCCCACAGGAAAGTAGGTGGGGAATGGGATATGGAAAGGGAGGAAGGTAATAAAAGAGAGGGCAGTGGGAGAGGGAGTAGTCAGTAGCAAAACACTTTTGAGAATCATCATGAATAGAATAAATGAGGGGAAATACACTTAGCAATAGTAACTATAAAAAGCATTTTGAGGGGGAAGAGCCAAAGATGGTGGAGAGTAAACAGGACTTTGAGCTCTTCCTGCATTCTCTCAGAATCAACACTAAATCAAACATCTGAGTGGATTTTGGGCAAATTCAGGAATGTAACAAATTTTTAGCAAAAGATATCTTGGAAGGATTTCAGGAAAGATCTGTCTAAATCAAGCAAGGAGGGATACTGCCCAATTGAAGCACAGTGCAGGGAGACCCAGGATGGAGAACTCCCTCAAGGGGAATCTACTGGGAAGATCTTAGCCAAAGTATAGCAGAATTAGCTATTTTATTCTGGTTTAAAAGCTAGTGAGTCAGCAGACTAGCTATGATACCTCCAACACAACTATAGAAGGCAAATAGGGAACCCCTGAACCCCAGCATAACAGGCAAGACTTGGCCAAGCCCACCCAGCTCCAGGACGAAGCCTGCAGCACCACAAACTCCAGGATATTGTAAGCCCCTGGCATCCTGTAGGGGAAGGTCAGTACAATTACCCCTTTGCCTTAGAAGCAGATCTCAAACTTTAAAAATGAACAACAGCAACAACAAAAATCAAACTCTGACCATAGATTGCTATTATGGAGCCAGGGAAGAAAAGACTTCAAATCCTGAGGGGACTAAAGGCAAAATACCTCCAAATGAAAGCTCAAAGGGAGATATGGTCTCTGATTCAAGTCTCTCTTGGAAGAATTCAAAAAGGATTTTAAAAGAGAGTTAGAAAAAATGTTGAAAGGAAATGAAAGATTTGCAAGAGAGTTTGGAAAAGGAAATGCAGAAATTGTCTGAAGAAAACAATTTCTTAAAAAATGCATTTGATGAAAAAGAAAAATATATGTTGAAGGAAATCACTTCTTCAAAAAGATTTAGAGTAATGAAAAAAAAGAAAACAACTTCTCAAAAAACAAAATTGATGAAATGGGGGAAAATCCAATGAAAAAAAAGAACTCCTTTAAAAGTTCAATTGGCCAAATGCAAAAGGTGGTAAGAAATCTAACTGAAGAAAAAAAAACTAAAAATCTGAATTGAACAAATGTAAGTGAGTGATTCAATAAGACATCAAGAATCAGTCAAACAAAATGAAAATTTTAAGAACACAAGCCATTCACTAGTTGATAAATGGTTAAAGGCTATGGAAAAACAATTTTTAGACAAAGAAATTAAAGCCTTTTTCTAATCACATGAAAAAAATGTTCTACATCACTATTTGAGAAATGTAAACTAAGACAACTCTGAGGTATCACTACACTCCTGTCAGATTGACCGAGATTACAGGAAAAGTTAATGATTAATGTTGGAAGTAATGTGGGAAAACTGGGGCACTACTACATTGTTGGTGTAGTTGTGAATTAATTCATCCATTCTGGAAAGCAATTTGGAACTATGCCCAGAGGGCTATCATAACCTTTGATTCAGTAGTATCTCTACAGAGTCTGTATCCTAAAGAGATCATTAAAAAATGGAACAGGACCTATATGTACAAAAATGTTTTAGTGGCCTTTTTGTAATGGATGCCCATTAGTTTGGGAATAGCTAAATAAGTTATGATATACTAATGTAATGGAATATTATTGTTCTATAAAAATGATCAGCAGGATGATTTTAGTAAGGTCTGGAGAGACTTACATGAACTGATCCTAAGTGAATTGAATAGAATCAAGAGAATATTGTGCACAGCAACAGCAAGGTGATGTAATGATCAATGTCAGATGTGGCCCTTTTCAACAATGAGTTGATTCTGGGCAATTTTAATAGATTTGTGATGAAGAGAACCAGTTACATCCAGAAAGAGGACTATGGATACTAAATGTGGATCATAATGTAGTATTTTCACTTTTTTGTTATTGTTTGCTTTCCCCATCCTTTCTCATTTTCCCTCTGATTGATCTGACTTTTCTTGTGCAGCATGATAAGGGTGGAAATATGTTTAAAAGATTTGCACATGTTTAACCTAAAATCAGATTTCTTATCATCTAGGGAAGGGAGTTGAATGGAGGGAGAAAAATCTGGAACACAAGGTTTTACAAGGATGAATGTTGAAAGCTATCTTTGCATGTATTTTGAAAACAAAAGCTGTTATAAATAATAAATTTTGAAGTGAGTTTTTCTGATTAGGCCTCACTTCTCAAACATAAAGGGAACTGAGTCAAATTTATAAAAAAAAATAAGAACCATGCTCCAATTGATAAATGGTCAAAAATAAGAATTATGCCCAATGAGCTGTAGAACCAAGTATATTCTCTAATAATATTACTATTAGGCATGAATCCCAAAAGAGAAATTTTTTTTAAAAAAGGAAAATGACCTATATGTATATAAATATTTATAACATCTCTCTTCTTAGGGCAAAAAAGGGGAAACTGAGGGGATACCCATAAGTTAATTGAAGAATGACTGAATAAATTTTGGCATGTGATTATGATAGAATAGTATTTTTGTATGGGAAATGATGAGCAGGATGCTTTCAGATAAAACCTAGAAATTGCTAAATTGAATACAAGCAAAGTAAAATGTACCATATACAAAGTCAGAGCAATGTTCTTGGATGAACAGCTGTGAATGACTGCTATTCCAAGCAATATAATGATCCATACTACACTCAAGGACTTATAATGAAAAATCCTATTCATACCCAGAAAAAGAACTGATTAAAGCACATTGTCCATCTTCCTCTGTCTCCCCATGTCTCTCCTTCTCTCCACATCTCCTTGTGTCTCTCCCACTGTGTCTCCTTGTGCTTCTCCCTCTCTCCAGGTCTCCCCAGGTCTCTGTTTCTCTCTTTTTTACTGTATTTTTCTTGAGCTATTTTTGTTGGTGAGGGAAATTTATGTTTTGTTTCATAACTTGACTCTTACAGAAATGTTTTGCATAAATTCACATATATTTTCTTGATGGGGGATGGGGAAAAGGGAGTGAATCTAAAACTCAAGTTTTAAAAACATTTGTAAAAGTTGTTTTAAATGTAACTGGGGAAAAATAAAAATATTATATAAAAATCCAAAAAAAGAAAGCACATACAATAATAGAACAGATTTTAAAAATAAGGTATGAAACAACCTATACACATATAAAACATCATCTTGACCTTATGTAATTTGTTATAATAATTTAATTGTGAATGCATAGGTAAACATCTGAGTGAAATACAATGAGTATTTTCATTTTATAGATGACAAAACTGAGATTCAGAGAAGTTAAGTGACTTGATCATGGCTACACAGAAAAAAGGTCTTTTGACTTGTAATTGAGGTTTCTTTTAAATAGAAATGTTAGCCATGTTAGCTTTAGCAATAAGAGAAGAAAAAGATATTGAAGAAATTAGAGTAGGTAATGAGAAAACAAAATTATCAGACTTTGCGGATGTGATAATATACTTGGAGAATGCTAGAGAATCAACTAAAAACCTATTAGAAACAATGAACAAATTTAACAAAATTTTAGGATATAAAATAAGCCCACAGAAATAATAAACACTACTTTTTGTTGTCAACAAACTTCAGCAGCAAGAGATAGAGTGAGAAATTGCTTTTAAAATAAAGTAGATGAAATAAAACATGCCACGACAAAGCCAGGAACTATATGGACATAATTACAAAACATTTTTTTCACACACAAAAAAATAGAACAAAACAATTGGAAGAATATTAAATGCTCATGGGTAGATCAAGCTAATATAATAAAAATGAGAATTCTACCTAAATTGGTCTGTTTGTTCAGTGACATACCAATCAAACTGACAAGAAATTATTTTATAGAGCTAGAAAAAATAATGACAAAATTAATCTTTGGGAGAACAAAAGTCAAGAATTTCAAGGGAATTAATGAAAAAAAATGAAAAGGAAGGTGACTTAGCTGCACCAGACATAAATTTATATTATAAAATGGTGGTCATCAAAATCATATGGAACTGGCTGAGAAATAGAGTAGTGGATCAGTGGAATAGGCTGGGTCCACAATACACAACCCTAAATGACTATAGTAATCTAATATTTGATAAACAAAATTCAAGCTTTTGGGATAAGAACTCACTATTTGAAAAAAATTGCTGGGAAAACTGGAAAGTGATATGGCAGAAAGTAGGCATTGACCAATATCTAATACCTCATAACAAGATAAAGTGGAAATGGGTCCATGATTTAGATATAAAGGGTGACACTATAAGCAAACTAGGAGAATAAGAGATAGTCTACTTCATATCCCTGGAGAAGGAAGGAATTTATAGCCAAAGAAGAACTATAAACATTATTAATTGCAAAATGGATAATTTTGATTACATTTAATTTTAAAAAAAATAATGGAAATGAATCCAATGCAGCCAAGATTACAAGGAAAGCAAAAAACTAGGGAAATTTTTTTTTTTTATATCCAGCATTTCTGATAAAGGCCTCATTTCTAAAATACAGAGATTTAACTCCAATGTATAAGAATACAAACCATTCCCCAATTGATAAATGGTCAGAAGTTATGAACAGATGATTTTCAGATAAAATTAAATCCATTTTTATTCACATGAAAAATATTCCAAATTGATGAGATAAATGAAAATTAAGAAACTCTGAGGTACCATTTCACATCTCTCATCTTGGTTAAGATGACAGGAAAGGATAATGATGAACATTGGAAAAGATATGGGAATATGAATATGCATGCATTTTTGGTTAAATTGTGAATTGATCCAACAATTCTGAAGAGAAATTTGGAACTATGACTAAAGAACTATCCAAACTACTTTTTGATCCAGAAGTATCTATACTTGGTCTGTATTTTAGATCATAAAAATATGAAGAAGGATCCACAAAAATGTTTATAGCAGCCCTTTTTCTTTTTTTTTTTTTTGCTTTTTGCTGGGGCAATTGGGGTTAAGTGACTTGCCCAGGGTCACACAGCTAGGGAATGTTAAGTGCCTGAGACCAGATTTGAACTCAGGTCCTCCTGACTTCAGGGCTGGTGCTCTAACCACTGCTCCACCTAGCTGCCCCAAGCAGCCCTTTTTCTAATGGCAAGGAATTAGAAATTAAGTGGATACCTATAAATTGGGGAATGCCTGATAAGCTGTGGCTTATGAATGTAATGGAATATTATTATTCTAAAAAATGATGAGCAGGATGATTTCAGAAAAGCCTGCAAAGCCTTACAAGAACTAATGCTAATTGATTTGAGTAGAACCAAGAGAAGATGGTACACAGCAACACTACAGTTACATCATGATTAACCATGATAGACCATTGGGTCTTGAAAAGACCCAATTGCACCCAGAGAGAAAACTATGGAAACTGAATATGGATCAAAGTATAGCATTTTTGGCTTCTTCTGTTATTGTTTGTTTATTTTTTCCAGGTTTTCCTTCACCTTTTGATCTGATTTTTATTGTGCAGCATGATGAATATGGAAATATGTTTAGCAGAATTGCTCATGTTTAACCTATATTGGATTGCTTGTTCTTTATTGGAGGGGATGAGGAGGCAGAGGGAGAAAAAAAATTGGAACACAAGATTGTGCAAAGGTGATGTTGGAAACTATCTTTGCATGTATATGAAAAAATAAAAAAATATTAAAATAAAATGGGAAAAATCAATAGGGCAGCTAGGTAGGTTATTGGATATTTTCTGACATCATAAGGATCTGAATTCAAATCCATCCTCAGACACCAACTGTGTGATCCTAGGCAAGTCATTTAACCCTGTTTGCCTCAATTCCTCATCTATGAAATGAGCTGGAGAAGGAAATGGCAAACCAGTCCATTATCTTTGACAGGAAAAAAAACCAGAAATGGGGTTATGAGCAGTCAGACATGCCTAAAATGACTCAAAAACCCAGAATCAACTATCTCTGAGGCATGAACATTGAAAAAGACAAGGACATCCCAACAGAAGGAGTGATGAGAAAAAAAAAATGAGAAGAATCTGAGACCAGATTTTTTTAACTTTGATCTTCCTGATTCCAGGCTCAGCATATTATAATATTAAAAGGTAAGGTCATAGATGCTTTGTGGTGATAAAAGCAGGTAGCATTATTCCTCTCCTTTGAATGAGAAATCCTCTTTCATTTTGAATCATTCAATGCACAACTGACTGAATCAAAATTCATTGCATTAAAGTGATCTCTTCACCAGTTTCCTCAGAGCAGCTTTAATGTCCTTGTTCCTCAGACTGTAGATAATGGGATTAAGACTAGGAGGCAGGATAGTATAGAAGACAGACACCATTAGGTCTACAAAAGAGGGAAAGGCTGAGGTTGGTTTTAAGTAGGCAACTGCTGCACTATGAAGAAAGATAGTGACAACAATTAGATGAGGCATGCAAGTGGAGAAAGCTTTAGATCGACCCTCCCCAGAGGGGATCTTTAGAACCTTTGAGAATATGTGGATGTAGGAGATGGCAATGAAGAAGAAACAGACAAAACTCAAAGAAGAAGTGACAGCAAGGGCTCCAAATTCAGCTGAGTAATTATCTGAACAGGAAAGTCTGAGGATTTGGGGAATCTCACAAAAGAACTGATGAATCTTGGTAGAATCACAGAAAGGCAAGGAAAAGATGGTGGCTGTGTGCAGGAGACCTGAAAGTCCTCCACTGAGCCATGAGGAAGCTGCTATCTTTACACAGGTCCTTCTCTTCATGATGATTACATAATGCAAGGGATGACAAATAGCCACAAAACGGTCATAGGACATCCCTGTGAGCAAGGCTAGTTCTGTACAGGCTAAGAAAACCACTAAAAACACTTGCATGATGCATCCTAGGAAAGAGATGGAGTGACTGTTGGCCAGAGTATTGCTGATGAATTTAGGAACAGTAACAGAAATGTAGCAAAGGTCTAAAAAGGACAAATGCTTCAGAAAAAAATACATGGGAGTGTGAAGCTGATCATCAAAGGTGGTAAGGGCAACGATGAGTAGATTTCCCAGCAGAGCTCCTAGATAAATTAATAGGAATAGCACAGCATATATTATCTGCAGCTCCCGGACCTCAGAGAACCCCAGGAGGATGAATTCAGTCACCATAGTAACATTGGTCATTTTTCCCTAGGAGGAGAAAAAGGGAGAATTGAGATAAGAAGTCTAGATAGAGACAGTGAATTCTCAGAAAACAAAATTCTTGTGGCCAATCTCATTGGTCCTGTCAATGATTGGACATCAAAATTAACATTAAAGAATAGGCATTAGAGGCAGAGCCAAGTACATGGAGTAAAGGCAGGAACTTGCTCAACCTCTCCTCCAAACAGCTCCAAATTTCTTTAAATAATGACTGTAAACAAATTTTAGAGCATCAGAACACCCACCAAAATGGGGTAGAACATTTTCCAGGTGAGGGCAACTTAGAAGCTTAGTATAAAAGGTCTGTTACATCAGAGTGAGATCCTAATGCACAATTCCAGTGCAAGCCCTCCCTGATATTAGCTATTCTCCTGACCTCAACATCAGCAAGGTAGAACCTCTGAATTAGCAACAGTAATGGAGGCTTCTGGACTTTTCAGTCCAGGTATACCATTGAGGAGTGGGAAGGTCAGAAAAGCTAGTCTGTGGCAGCAGGGTGGGAGTCTGGTGTGCAGTCCCTCCAAAGCCCCAATAAGAATACTAGATTTTACAGCTACAGTGGAGTGAGAACACACCTAATAAGGCAAAAAGGAGTGATTGTGGTCAGATTCCTATTTATTATATTACATTCTGTGAGTGGGAGATAGTCCTGAGAAAATAAATGATGCCGTAGTATTTATGCCTTAAATGCCAAGGTGGGAGTTTAAGTTTTGTTCTGTAGATCCCAGCTTCTTAAACTATGATTTGTGAACCCATATGGGATCTTTTAACTGAATGTGATCACAAAATAATGTTATATTATCAGCCAATCTTTGATTTGTATTCCTATTTTATATCCCTATATGGCTGTGTTCATGTAAAAATTTCTTGAGTGAAAAAGAGGTCACTAATGGAAAAAGTTTAAGAAGCCTTGTATAGACAATGTAGAGGGAGAGAAAGGACTTCCCCCCTTTGTTTTGTTGTTTTTAGCAGGCCTATGTAGAAAAGAGATCAATCTGGCAATAATTTTAGTTCAGATTGGAGTGGAGATAGACCCAATGAGGGGAATTAATTATTGTATGTTGTATCCTAAAAATAATTAGAAAAATACTATCTTGACAGTGAAAATGGGAAGAAAGGATAGAAGCTAAAGAAGAACAATGAGATGGATTTAATTCCTTTCCTTGAAGTAGCAGGGTGATATTGTTGCAGAAAGTAACAGACTATCAGATGGGGTTGTGACTCAGTGTGATGAACAGTTTTTCTTTGTGAGGAAGGAAAGTTTTTAGTATAGTGGGGGACTGGTAGCTGACTGACGAATGAAAACAAAAGGCAAAGAAAGAAATGGGAGAGAGGCTGCAAGGAGGGTATCAACATAACTTAGCAATCATTTAGGCGAGTAGATTGACAGGAAGGAAGAAATCAAAGGTAACACAATGACTTGAACCAAAGTGAGTAAGAGACTGATAGTCTCAATAATAATAATAATAATAATAATAAAAATATAATATTAACAATTACAACTATAACAACAACAATAGAAACCAAGAAGTGATATATTTGGGGATATAATGATAACTTTAGTTTGAGGAGATCTGCAGGAGGCAGGCATCAACAAAATCATATTTATCAAACTATCTGTTATATACCATGCACTGCAAAAAGAATTTTGGATACTTGAGAATTTTTATATTCTGTAGCTAGAAGTAACATAGCCCCCATCTCAATATATTCAACATAAATGATTAATAAAACAATTTGGGACACTAGTAGCTAAGGAGATCCAGAAAATGAGAGTGAATTCGAACTAAACTTAGAAGAAAAGGAGACATTCTGAAAGGTGGCAATAATAAAGCAGAAGAGGATTCCAATGAAAACAAAGGCACAGAGATGAGGATGTGTGTGAAAAACATCAGGAAGGTCAGTTTGGCTGGACCATAGAGTCTGTGAACAGAAGTAACCTATCAAATCTTTGATTGGAATCATAATGAGAAGGGCTTTAAGTATAATTTAAAGATCAGATTACATTGGGAAAATATGATGGAGTTAGAGTTAAAGGAACAATATTTAAGCCCTGTTATCTTGCACTGGATAAATTTGATTATCACTTCCACTCCCACCACTTCAGTTTCCTTAGAAGTAAAATGAGGAGATTAGAAAAGATGAGTTCTAAGGTACCTTTCATTTCTAATTCCATTCTCTCTCTCATATATATATATATATATATATATATATGTATGTATGTGTGTGTGTATGTATGTATGTATGTATATTTCAATATATTTGATTAAGTACTTACCTATATGTGTATATGGAGTAAGCAAGTTGGAGTTTGATAGGAGTTAAACTTTCAAGGTGCCTCAGTTGGACAAAATACAACATAGGAAGAAAGGGGAGAACCAGAATCTTGGATAATTCTTTCATTTAGTAGGTGATGAAGAAAAAGCAGAGGAACTCACAATGGAGACAGATAAAGCTTTCCAACATTTTGAATGGATAAGGGATCAAAATCGATTCTTTGAAAATAATGGTGATGATACATTGCAAGTTATTTTTTCCATAACATTTACATGAATAACACAATAAAATTGCAGCATAATAAGGAAGACAGATGATTTCATGAGAGTTCAGTGATGGTATTTGGTATTTAGTTCCTATGGGAAAGAAAGAAAAATTGACTTTAATGAAGACTAGTGAAAGGAAATAGAAGGATATAAAGAATTCTGAATTTTGTGGTGTGTTTGTGTGTGTTTGTGTGTGTGTGTGTGTGTGTGTGTGTGTGTGCGCGAGAGAGAGAAGGAAAGAGAGAAAGTCAGAGCTAGAGACACACACAGAGAGAACAAAAAAGAAAAATAAGAGAAAGAGAGAATGAAAAAGAAAAACAAGAGAGAATATGAAAAAGAAAAAGGAGAGAGACAGACACAGAGAGAGAAAGAAAAAGAGAGAGAAAGAAAGAGAGAGAGAGAGAGAGAGAGAGAACAAACATTGAATTCTGATCATCTCACATTTCTGGAGACACAAGCTGAGACGCCTGGTTTGCTGGACTTCAAGTTCAGGTATTCTAAAAGTCAAATGACTCATGGATGATATCAAATCAACAATCAACTTCCTTCAGCTTTTATTCTGGGTTTTGTTCTTTTAAATTGGGTGATTACAAGCAAATCCCTACTTCTCTGCAGGTCTCAATTTTCTGAAATGGGAAAGGATAATGCATTTTAGAGAAGAAATTATTGGTTTATAATAGCAGAGGCCAGGTGAAAGTACTTCTGAAGTGTCTCTCTCCAATTAGACTCCAATTAGCTTCATTTCAGCCTGATCAATCAGCTGTTTACTCCTTTTTAATTATCAGTGGTTGAAATGGATTAAGAATTTGAAGGAGAGATGTAGGTATTTTGTGATGCAGTAGCACTCAGACCCAGGTCACCCAGAACCTAGAATAGGGTCCTGTGGGATACAAAACAGAAGAAAGCTAAGTGTAATGAGCCCCTGTGGATCTGGGAGTATTGACAAATATACTCTTTATCCTCATTTTGTATTTAGGAAATATGGGGCCAAAAACTGATGCCTTTTAACATCATTAAACTTTTGCAGTCATGCTTTGGGACTCATTGTCTGCTTCAGTCTTTGTATAGAATGAGGAGAAACTTTAGCACCCCCATTTTAGTGATGAGATACCTGAGGTCCTAGAAGACTAATTAATTTCAGAAAATAGGATATTAGGAGGTTAGAGTTTCAATTGGTTTGAAAGGTCATCCAACCCAACTGTGTGAAACACATATAGAAACAGAAACACTAACCTAGCATCAGAATGTCTGAAGGCTGAATATTAGAAATATTATTTTGCTTGTAAAATGTTTTCCACTTATAATTTAATTTTGTTCTATCACAAGTCGGAGTGTTACTAGGCTGAGTATTTGACATCACTTGCCAAGTCCATTTTTCTCATGTTTTGGAGAACAAAGAGATCCAGGGATGATATAACTTGCCCAGAATCACACACACATAGAACCTGTGCTTGATCCCAGGTCTTTAGAGTCCATATCAACTGTACTTTTCACTGTATGCTTTTCTATTCCTGGCAGCCGTGGAACTAAATGATTATTTTTTGTCAGAGTAATTTAGAAAGACAACAAAGAATCACAGGAGACAGGATTCACAAATCTGAATGTATATCTATTAATTTAATTTGGACAATTTGGCTAGTTAGAGCATTCAAGACAGACCATTTCTTGATATTTTTCTATGCTTGTTTATCAATTCTACTCTGGAAATATATATCTCAGCATATGACAAAAATATTTCAATTGAGATAAAGTTATTCTTAGTTCAGTGCTTTGCACTCAAGATATGTTTAATAATAATAATGAATAATTGATTTTATAAAAGCAATTACCACTGTGATTTAGGTTCCATTTCTCTGAGGAGCTCAATAGGCCATCTAGATGAAAATTTCAAGGCTGGTAGATACTCACATTGTGTCTCATAAATACTTTTCTTTTTCATATTTCAAATTGCTATTTTAATAACAGACTCCATTTTCTCATCATAACAACTCTCGTTTCAACATTTCTTTTAGTGATACATTGTGGTTTGACACATCATCAGTTTCTCACCAGAAAATTGACTCTCATAAAAAATATGAGGCACTAATTTAGTGATGGCTACTTATTGTAAATGCACCTTTTCATCTTTAGACTAAACTGCTCTAAAAGGAAGGAAATGCATTATCACCTCAACGATCTCAAACCAATATGGGCCACTGTACTTGAAGAGAATTTTGTTGTTTTTCAGAACTATCTTGCCTCTTCATACTTTCTGTTTCTCCAGTTTCTCTTTTTTTACTTTGTGTCATATCATGCAAATTATTTATATACATAAATATATACTTATGTATATACTTAATTTAGATTATTTTATCCATACCCAGTAGTTTGCTGAACTATTCTTTAACTATTTAGGATACAACTTATTTTCTGATTTTCACTACAGCAAATTATGTTGCTATGAAAGGACAACAGCTTTCTTCCTGCCTTTGATTTCTTTGGGGTACACAATAATGAGATCATGGGATCTTTACCTCTTTTGGTGTATACAGTTATTAACAGGGTGACTAGATCCTTCTTGTTGCTGTTGTTGATTTTTAAATTTTTATTCTTAAGTCCAAATTGTCTTTCCTTTTCATTTTTCTCACATTTTTCTCCTTCACAATCAAGTATCATTACAGTATTGTGTATTATGTTCTCCTGGTTCTGCTCACTACACTTTGTATCAAGTCATAAGAATCTTCCTAAGTTTTTCTGAAGCCATATCCATAATTTCTTATGGCACAATAGTATTCAAACTTAATTTTATACCACAATTTGTACAGATATTTCCAAATTGATAAATGTCTTCAGTGGTTCCAATTCTTTTTTTTTCCATCACAAAAAGAGCTGCTATGAAAATTGTTTATATAAATCCCTTTTCTTTGTATTTGATAGATTTTGCTCCCACTCTTGTGTAAATGCTGTGTCTTTCTATTCAATTGTGTCTTTTGTAAATAACATATTGTTGGATTCTAGTTTCTAATCTGTTTTGCTGTCTGTTTCTATTTGATAGGTATATTTAACCCATTCTTAATCACAATTATTATTGCTAACTGTGTATTTCCCTCCATCCTATTCTTTTCTATATAGCCTTTTTTTCCCTGATCCTTTATTAAAAGTGTATTCTGCTCCTGAATACTACTTTCACTAATCTACCTTCCTTTTTATCACTCTAACTTGTTCTTAGTTTCTTTCTTCTGTACTTCCCTACTATGTGTATGTGTGTGTGTGTGTGTGTTTTAGTCATTTCTCAATTGTGTCTTACTCTGTGACACTTTTTGATTGTTTTATTCTGCAAAGAAACTGCAGTGATTTGCCATTTCTTTCTTCACCTCATTTTAAAGATAAGGAAACTGAGGCAAACAAGTTCAAGTGATTATTACACAGCCATTAAATGTCTGAGGACATATTTGAACTCAGAAAGATTAATCTTCTTGATTCCTAGCCTAGCATGCTATTTTCTGAGCCACCTAGCTGCCATGTACACAGACACAGACACAGACACACACACAGCCACACACACACACACAGACACACACACACACACCTTTCTTTTTCAGTTATCTCAGCTGTGAGGCTGACACAGCTTTTCTTGTTAAGTGAATTTTTTCAAACTGCCCCAATGATGATAGAGTTAAGGGTTGGATACCTACATCAGTCTCATTTGGGATTGGAAGCAGCTTAATATTAAGTTTTTTTGATTTTTTACTTTCATTCACTTTACCATTTTATACTTCTCTTAAGTTTTATGTTTGAATGTCAAATTTTTTTTTTCTTTTTGCTGAGGCAATTGGGGTTAAGTGACTTGCCCAGGGTCACACAGCTAGGGAATGTTAAGTGTCTGAGACCAGATTTGAACTCAGGTCCTCCTGACTTCAGGGCTGGTGCTCTATCCACTGCGCCACCTAGCTGCCCTTGAATGTCAAATTTTCAAATCAACTCTGGTCTTTTCATCAGGAATGCTTGAAAGTCTTATATTCAATTCAATGTACATTTTCTTCCCTGAAAATTCATATTCAGTTATGATGTATAGTTTATTCGTAGTTGTAATACTAATCCTTTGCCTTCCAAGATATCATATTTCAAACTTGCCACTTTTTTATTGTGATAGCTATTTATGATTCTGACTGTGACTTCATGGTATATATGTTAATTTCTGACTGCTTAGTTTTTTCTCCTTCACTTGAGAATTCTGGAATATGAATATAATATTTCTGGGAATTTTCATTTTGAAATATCTTTCAGGAGTTGTTTGGCATATCCTTTCAATTTCTGTTGTGTGCTCTGATTCTAAAATCTCCAAACAGTTCCCCTGAAAATTTCTGGAATTATGATATCTCAGCTCTGTTTTTGATTGTGGCTTTAAAGCAATCCAATAACTCTTAATGTAACTCTCCTTTATTAATTTTCCAAATCAGTTGTATTTTCTTTCTTTATTTCTTCTATTTTTCATTCTTGTGATTTTATTTTATTATTTCTTGACATTTCATGGAGTCATTCCACTTGACTATAATTTTAAGGACATATTTTCTTTAGTATTTGTTGTACTTTTTTATCAAACTGTTAATTTTCTTTCATAATTTTCTTGCATTGTTCTGATTTCTTTTCTTCATTTTTCCTCTTCCATTCATATTTCTGTTTTAAAATCATTTTTTTGCTCTTTTTTTTTCTCTTCTCAAAATTCTTGATGGGCTTATATCCAATCTGCATTTTTTTCTTTTTCTTTTTCTTTTTAATATTTTCAAGTGATTGGCTTTACAATTTGTATATTGAGCTTCTCTATCACCATAGTAATTTTTAAAATCAGGTCCTTTCCTTGTCTATTTTTTTCTCATTTTTTCCTAGGCTATTTCTTCACTTTGGACCTTATATTAGAATTTTCTTTGCTTACATTAGTGGAAAGGAGCATTGGACTACACTTCAGGATTTTATATCCTGCTATGTTCAAAGCTAGTTCTGGAGATGTGTAATATCTTGGTGCTTTCAACATAGGTGATTTAGGGAGCAATGTGATTAGTGCCTTCTTACTCCTTGCTCTGGTTCTAATCTAGGTTGTTTTTGTTGCCAGCATTTATAGTGTTTATATATATATATGTATGTATTATATATGCATATACATAATATATATTTATATGACATATGATATAATATAACATATATTATATTTTATATATTATATTATATATTTATAATAGTGTTTTAAGATTTGCAAAGCATTTTATATACATTGTACAGTTTTATATATGCTTATAAAATATTGTCTCATAGTATATATGTTGTAATATTTGATTTCCAAATTAATCATAGGAATTAGATACTACTAGTATTCTCATTTTATAGATAAGAAAACTGAGGAAGAGAGGATAATAGCTTGCCCAGTATTACACAGCTAAAATAGCTAACGTAGTGTGAGAGGTGATTTATTTTGACCCCTACTCAATTCCCATCAGTATTAGTCAATTTAATACAATCACATAAAAGTTTTGTATAAAAGGCCCCTGAGTTGGAAGTAGAGATTCTAAGTCCACTCAATTAACTATGGAAAGTTAACTAAAGCCCCCCTACCCTTGTTTTACCTTGTCATGGTGACCAAGCCCAGCATGTCAGAGAACACAACTATGTGGAAACTTCCCTGCAATACTTTTGTACTTTCTGACCAATCCCTTGTCTAATAGGAGCAGTTGACCATCTTATGACCTTGTCACTGACTGTGAGAACTTGTACCATTTCTTCCTGCAAAATTAAAGAAAAGTCCATCTTTGTGTAAAGCTATTTCTTATTTTACCCAACTTCTAACCTTGCTCACATATTGTTTTTCTTATTTTAGCTTATGAAACGTGTCAGTCAATGAAATTATTCTGCATTTGATGCAGCTATTGTTAAACCACTGGATATCTAGCCCTATCAAAAGTAGGGCCTACAAGGAGGAGGCATCTCAGATAGTGAGAAACATCTCAGGTGTACTTCATTAAAGGGAACCATTGGCTCAGAATTTTGCCTGTCTCTTTTATTGTAGGTGGGATAATTTTAATCCCCACAGTATGGTTCAAATTTAGTTCTTCCTTACTCCAAGTCCAACATTCTGTGCATTGTGCCACCTAATGGCTTCTATACCAATCTAATCCAGTTTTGAATAGTTCTAATTAATAGAAAATTACCCTTACAGTAAGCCAACTTTGTTCATCCTTTGCTTCTAGTTCTTTCCTCAGTAGACCACACAAAAAGCTTTGAAAACCCTTCCATGTCACAATTCTTTTTACAAAGTTTTAAAAAATAGTCATTCCACTTTCTGAAGTATTCTACTGAATCTATACATAAATTTAGGTATTATTAGCATCTTTATAACATTTATATAAGGTCACCAGCAACATTTATTGACTCCAATTAGTTGTTGTTGAGTCATTTCAATCATGTCTGATTCTTTAGAACCCTATCTGGAATTTTCAGGGCAAAGATACTGGAATAGTTTGCCATTTCCTTCTCCAATTTATTTTATAAATGAGGAAACTGAGGCACACAGAGTTAAGTGACTTGTCCAGGGTTGCACAGTTGGTAAATGTTTGAGGGAAGATTTGAAATCATAATGAATAGTTTTCCTAATTTCAAGCCCAATGTGCTGTGCTGCATCACCTAACTGACCCACAATTATTCCAGTGTTCCTTTATTTTTGTAAAGATTTTTATGCTTGCAATTTTGAAGAACAGAGAAGGTGAATATTAACAACCCTGCTTTGGGATACTTGGAAAGGAGCAACCCTCAGAGCCCTATTACTTTTAGTTTCAGTATTTCCCAAAATCTACCTTGGAACTAGCAACAAGACTGGCAAGAGTTTATTCCCTAAACCCATTTTTCATCCCTTGGAATTGCTGTTTCAGGAAGTATCCCTTGAGCATTTAGCACTAGAAGGCTCTATTAGAAAAGGCAGACCACTTTTTAAGCAACCCCCTAGCCTAAACCATTGCACTCCAATCTCTATCAATTATGGCATATCCATTTTTCCTTTTCCTTTTCATTTTAGAAAGCATAAACCTTAAGATTCAAAATACAGGTAATATCTAAATAACTTTGGACAAGATTTCACAAAATTTATACTACATATCCAGCAGGGCTGACAAAATATTAATTTTTATAAATTACCCAATATCTAATTTAGAAATCAAAATTTCATCTAATTAGGAAATACAAACATGTGAGCTCTTTAAGTTACCAGAGAACCAAAATTTTTAACTTAAAATCAAATCAAATAGAGATTTAAATTTCTAGTAACAACACTTCAAAATCAATGCACACATATTTCTAAAATCTTATACCAGAATAAACAAGTTCACAATTTTTGCATGTACTAGTTAATGGTAATGCTAATTTAGTGAGTTGCCTCTTGATCTCCTGGTTCATTCTTTCCAGTTTACCCAAGGAAGGAGGGTGCCAAGGAATATGAAACTCCCAAGTAATATCCAAGACCTTTACCAGGACCTGGAGAACCTTAGATGTAAAGTGAATCTTTTAGTCTGAGTCTATCCTCTTCATCATCCCATATCTGGGTATAATTTGTTTCCTGTCATTTTAGCAAATCTGAGAGGTGTGAGGTGATAACTCAGAATTGTTTTAATTTGCATTTCTCTAATCAATGGTGAATTATATTGTTTGTTCTTTAAATGGTCATGACATCATTTCAAATCATTAATTTTCTTGAAGTTAGAACTATATTTCTCTTACCATGTTGTAGAAAGAAAAGAAAAAAAGAAGGAAAAAAAGAAAGGAAGGAAAGAGGGAGGAAGGGAAGGAGGAAGGTAGGAAGTAAGCAAACAAGGAAGGAAGGAATTACATTTTTAAAACAACTTTAACATTCATTTTAAAAAATCCTTGAGTTTTATTTTTTTTCCTCCCTGTGTAGTATGCTAACATCTTTAGATTGATTGTGGATCTCCTATAGCAGTGGTTCTTAAACTTTTGTTCTCAATATCTTCATACTATTAAAATTTCCAAGGATCTGTCAAAAGAGTGTATGTTTGTGGCTTATATTTATAGATATTTGTCTTATTTGAAATAAATATTATTTTGAATTTTTAAAGCCTCTGAAAGAGTTTCAGGGACTCCCAGGATTTTCTGAATCACACTTGGAGAACTACTGTCTTATATGTGATCCTTTCTTCCTACAAGGTTTGATAAAATCGCCACAATGTCATATACAGAGGAACAGTTGGAGAACCTCACCACCTAGAGGATGATGTCATCTTCCTTTTGAACTCTTCTCTGGACATCCTTCATGATGGGGGCAAAATATTTTTAGCTTATGAAACAGTTCACAATTCCACCAGCATTGTATTGCTGTCCCAGTTTTCTTACATCCCCTCCAACATTTATCTTTATATTTGCCTGTCATCTTAGCCAATCTGAGAGTTGTCTTAACTTGCATTTCTCTAATCAATAGTGATTTAGAGTATTTTTTCATATATCTAGAAATGGCTTTAATTTCTTCATTTGAAAATTGTCTATTCATATACTTTGATCATTTATCAATTAGAGAATGGTTTGTATTCTTATAAATTTGAATCAATTCTTTCTATATTTTTAAAATGAGGCCTTTATTGGAAATACTGAATGTAAAATTTCCCTCACTTTTCTGCTTCCCTTATAATTTTGGCTTCATTGGTTTGTACAAAACCTTGTTTAATATAATATAATCAAAGTTACCCATTTTGCATTTTATAATGTTCTCTAGTTCTTCTTTGGCCATAAATTCCTATCCTTTCTACAGATTTGTGAGAGACTATACCTTGTTCTCCTAATTTGCTTAAATTATCACCCTTTATGTTTAAATCATGAACACATTTTGACCTTATCAATTATTTTAATAGGATAACTATATTGAGAACAAAAGTTTGCCAACCACTGCTGGAGAGAGCCATGTGTAAAGTTGGATACAGTACAGTAATTGTTTTTCCTCAATATTATATTGTGACCAAGGTGATGTGAGCACAAGGGAAAGAATGTAATCTATTGAGGTTAATCAGAACCCTGGATCCCAGAAGGCTCTTTCTTCTATTTTAGGAAATCTGTCCCTGAGCAATTTGCTATGATAGAAATTGAAATGGTTCCAATCCAGAGAAGAGACCATTTTCAATTTTAAAAAGTAAAGATGATAAAAAGTCTAGTAGCAGTTACCTCCCTAATCTTTGAAGTTATTTATTTTAGGAACAAGAGAGAAGGCTTGTTTTTCTTTCTCAAAAATTTCCAGTGACATCTCTGCTTGCCTGTCCCACACATTTTTCATGCCACATTTTTTTCTGGACTTGTTAGGTAAAAAGAAATGACAACTCTATTCTTTCAAGGCACCATTGTAAGATTAATCTGCCAATTAAGAAAGACATCTGGCCTAACTTTTATAACCCAGAATTTTTTTTTGACTAACAACCGAAATATGGAAATTAGAATATTTCATTTTTTCATAGTCCATTTCTTCCAAATATTGAAGGATATATGATTAGTGAGCACAAAGATTTTAATGAATCATCAACTAGAGCAACATGAAACAAAAACATAAAACGAGCTTTAGAGTCTGGGTGAGCTGGGTTTAAATCCCTGACAAATTGACTAGAAGACCCTGAAGAGGTTCGAAAACCTGACTTCATATTGTAAACATCTGGATATGACATTCATTAAACCAAATCATTTGAAATCATATTATATAGAAATGAGCTAAAAGGAACCCGCAAATCTATCAATTCTGACTTCTATATTTTACAAATGAGAAATCTGAACAATCCAAGATAGGAAACAAGACTCATCAGTGTAAAGGTAATAGTTGACTTAGTCAATATTTCAAGTATCTTCATCTCACACCAAGTAAGTAACCTTATTAGAAAGGTTAGTAAATTGATTAATTGGACCAATAAACCTTTTTTTCCCCTTAGGATAGAATGAAAGATTTAGACTTTGAAGGGTCTTAGAGTCCATCCTCTTCATGTTGCAGGTGAGGAAATTGAGACCCAGAGAGGCAATGCTAGCTGACACAGGTCAACTGACTCTAATCCAGCCCTCTCTTCATTTCACCATGTTTCCCATAACAGTGAAGAAAGTGTTTATAAAATGTCTATAATCAATAAAGACCTTGTGATATTGAGTTGTGTAGTAATAACAAACATGTATTTAAAATTTTATTGATAATCTGATATAATGATATGCTTATTGATATATGATAATATTGCTTGCATCTGCAAAAAGTAGCTTTCCTCTGTCCCCTCCCCAGAAAATCATTTCTTGAAACAAAGAATGAAAAAGGAAGGGAGGAAGTGGACAGAGGAATTAGAAGGAAAGAATTCAACAAAATAAGGTAAATAATTAGTGAATTACAGCAATGTAGTTGGTATTCCACATATATACATCTCATTTCTTCAAAAGGAAGGCTGATTTTCTGCTCTTTTCTCTAGTCTCAAGCTTGATTTTTCTTGTTCTGCAGTGCCCTTATTTGATTTTACTTGGTCTTTCAAGTTACATTGTTTTAATGAATCATTATGCATACTGTTTTCCAGAGGAGTATTGGGTGGGGTCAGGTCAAATTGGCTTTTTGGAGAAAATTATGAAATTTTCAATTGGAGCATTTCCACTCCAGAAATCAGCAATTACTATAAATCAGAGCTTTATTCATGATTTTGTAATAAATATGTATTAATTGATAGGTGGTAATTTTAAAAGGATTGGAGAAAATTCCATTAATACAGAAATTAAACTTTCAAGTTTGTCATGAGTATATTTTTTCTCTAGAGAGGCAGATTTTCCTAGCACACTCCTACTCTTTTTTTTTGGCTTTGCTTGCATCAGTTTGTGTTTTTGCAAGTCTTCCCATCTTTCATAGTCACCACTTCTTCTGGCAATAAATAATCCAATCTATTCTTGCACCAACATCTGTTCAAACATTTCCACAATTATGGGTATTTATTTTGTTTTTACTTCTTTGTTACAGCAAAATATGTTCTTGCTGAGATCTTTCTGCTTGTTACTTGACTTATTTTGCCTAGCATTGAGATTGCTGGATCACAGGGGGTGGACATTTAAAGTCATTTTCCCCCTCCAAATTGCAAATTACTTCTTATAAGGTCAGGAATGCTTACCATACTTTCTAAAATGAACTATTTTGTCATTTTTTTCTATTTGGTTGGGTGGATGATGAAACTTGAAAATAATTCCTTTTCATAATATCCCTAGTAATAATAACATCCAGCTTACCTTTGCTTGAGAAATTCTAGAATCCCGTTGATATTTGTGAGTACCTTCATTGGATTATTATGAAGATTTTGTTCTTGCTACTATTCCTGTTGTTTTTTTCCCTGTCATCAGACATAAGCGTGACCCTTTTAAATTCCTATCTATTGTTCCTGAGTCTTTCATTGAGAGTAAAGAAGAATAAAATCAATCTAGTATTGATTAATTAATTAAGAATAACAGCATCCTGTAGCTCAAAACTTCCCTCAAAATTTTCCCTGCTTCACTCCAAACTAAAGCTATTTAGCTCTTTCAAGTTTTGGATGCTCTCCAGTTGATTATTAGTCATCCCATCATATTATTTTTCAGAACTGTCCCCCACTATTACAGTGTTCTCAGTAAGGCAGATTATGGCAAGACCTTCCATTGGTGCCCCAATTGGTTTCCTTTGGGTAGCAAATGATTGTAATAGATTGTCTTTGCAGGGCCCTGGTCACATTCCACAGCCACTGTAAAAGATGATTGGTTTTCTAGCTTATCAATTGCTTGATAAAGTTCTATTTCCATTGGTCCACTATGATATATTTTCCTGTAAAAATTATGGAATATTCCTTTCTTTCCATGTTGGAATGTCTGAAAGTTAATTTGAGCATTATAAGCAATGCTTCTTCTATGAAAAAGTCATAGAGAAGCAACCATTACCTCAATTGTCAAATATGTCACTCATGACCCTTCCACATTGATTTAAGGCAAGTCAATGATCTGTGATATGTATGGTGAGTTTCCTTTTTGATGACCTCAAAACTATTCTCTCCACTTCTCTGAAATTCTTCCTTATTCCTCCATCTCAGATCTGTTTTTTTGTTTTGTTTTGTTTTGTTTGCTGAGGCAATTTGGGCTAAGTGACTTGCCCAAGGTCCCACAGATAGGAAGTGTTAAGTGTCTGAGATCAGATTTGAACTGAGGTCCTCCTGACGTCAGGGCTGATGCTCTATCCACTGTGCCACCTAGCTGCCCCTCCAATCTGCCTTTTTAATAAGACAATATTAGCACAACATCCTTTTACATTGATCAATTTAGTGGTTGACTTGCTCAAATAATGAAAGGAGAATCAATTGGAAAGCATTTCTTAAGGATTCTCATATGCCAGGTGACAAATATTAAAGATAAAAAGACAAAATGCAATATTCTCTAAAATGAAAGATCTTCCATTGTATAGAGGAGATGATATTTTTAGGGGAAACACATAAATTAATCAAAAATAAATTAAGGGACTCCTCTGTGCCAGGCAGTGTGCTAGGTATTGGATATGGAAAGACAAAAATGAAACATCCCTTACCCTCAGAAAGCTTCCATTCTATTGGGCACACCAGACACTTTTGCATCATTTCTCCACTCTTTGAGTTATCCTCAAATTATATTGTTAGATAAGACATTTCAATCATAGAAAATTAGAACTACCACCTTTCCTTTTCACTCACACACCCATATTTTGGAAGGTATTTTTTTTTAATCTAGATTTTAAACATAGGTTAGATTAAAAAAATTCTTGCCCTCTTCCTTTTAAATACCTAGTGAGTTATTATGTATTTATGATTATTCTATCAATAAATAGGTAAACAATGTAAATTAAGTCACTCATTAATATAATGTAATGATGTAGCATAATGATACAATATAATATGATATGATATTTATATAAATATATAAATAGGGTCATATAAATAACCCTAACCCTAAATGCCAAAGTTGAATGGATTGCCTTAGGAGGTAGCAGATTTCTACTCAGTAATTGTTCAGATAGAAACTATGTGACTTGTATAGTTTAGATTGGATATCTTCTGGTGTTCTTTCCAACTGTAAAATCTTATGGTTTCTATAAGTACTGGTCTTTGGAATAAGAAAAACAAGTCAAATTCTTCCTCTTACACTTTTAGCTATGCGACTAAATAACTTAAGTGACTTAACTGCTCTGAGTCTCCCTCTCATCATTTCTATAATGTCTTTTTTTTATTAAAGCTTTTTATTTGTATAACATATGTATGGGTAGTTCCCCAGCATTGATCTTTACAAAGCTTTCCATTACAAATTTTACCTCCAGTCCCCTCCCCTCCCCTAGATGGCAGGAAGTCCACTACATGTTAATAATATTGAAATGCTTGAGAAGTTATGCAAGAAAAATCCTATCTACAAGAAAAAAAAAGAATCAGAGAAAGGCAACACAATGCAAGCAAATGTCAATAGAGATCATGAAAATGTTGCGTTGTGATCCATATTTGATTTCCCTCTCTCTGGGTGTATATGGTTTTCTTCAGTGAACAATTGGAACTGGTTTGAGACAATTCTTTGTTGCAGAGAGCCATGTCCATCAGAATTGATCATCATGTAATACTGCTGTTGCTGTGTATGATGATCTCCTTGTTCTGCTCGTTTCACTCAGCATCAGTTCATGCAAGTCTCTCCAGGCCTCTCTGAAATCATCCTGCTGGTCATTTCTTACAGAGCAATAATATTCCATAACATTCATATACCATAATTTATTCAGCCACTCTCCAATTGATGGGCATCCCTTCAGTTTCCAGTTTCTAGCCACTACAAAAAGGGCTGCCACAAACATTCTTGCACATGTGGGTCCCTTTCCCTCCTCTAGGATGTCTTTGGGATATAGGCCCAGTAGAAACACTGCTGGGTCAAAGGGTATGCACAGTTTGACAACTTTTTGAGCATAGCTCCAAATTGCTCTCCAGAATGGTTGGATCCGTTCACAGTTCCACCAACAATGTATTAGTGTCCCAGTTTTCCCACATCCCCTCCAACATTCATCATTATCTTTTTCTGTCATTTTAGCCAATCTGACAGGTGTGTAGTGGTATCTCAGAGTTGTCTTAATTTGCATTTCTCTGATTAATAGTGATTTGGAGCAACTTTTCATATGACTAGAGATGGTTTTAATTTCATCCTCTGAAAATTGTTCATATCCCTTGACCACTTATCTATTGAAGAGTGGCTTGAATTCTTATATATATGAGACAATTCTCTATATATTTTAGAAATGAGGCCTTTATCAGAACCATTAAATGTAAAGATGATTTCCCAATTTGATGCTTCCCTCCTAATCTTGTCTGCATTTGTTTTGTTTGTACAGAACCTTTTTAACTTAATATAATCAAAATTATCCATCTGGTGTTCAATTAGGAGTTCCAGGTCTTCTTTGGACATAAATTTATTCCATCTCCACAGGTCTGAGAGATAAACTATATTATGTTCCTCTAACTTGCTTACAAAGTCCCTCTTTATATCTAGATCATGAACCCATTTAGATCTTATCTTGGTATGTGGTGTTAGGTATGTGTCAAGCCCTAATTTCTTCCACACTAGTTTCCAATTTTCCCAGCAGTTTTTGCCGAATAGTGAGTATTTATCCCAAAAGCTGAGGTCTTTGGGTTTATCCAATACTAGATTGTTAAGGTTATTGCCTAGATTGTCCTGATACCCTATCCTGTGCCACTGATTGACTACTCTATTTCTTAGCCAGTACCAAACGGTTTTGATGACCGCTGCTTTATAATATAGTTTTAGATCTGGTACAGCAAGGCCACCTTCATCTGCCTTTTTTTTTTCATTAATCCCCTTGAAATCCTTGAACTTTTGTTATTCCAAATGAACTTTGCTACTATTTTTTCTAGATCTGTAAAATAATTTCTTGGGAGTTTGATTGGTATGGCACTAAATAAGTAGATTAGTTTGGGTAGTATTGTCATTTTTATTATGTTCACTCTGCCTACCCATGAGCACTTAATATTTTTCCAATTGATTAGGTCTGATTTTATTTGTGTGGAAAGTGTTTTGTAATTTAGTTTGTATAGTTTCTGAGTTTTCCTTGGCAGATAGATTCCCAAATATTTTATCCTATCATCTGCTATTTGGAATGGAATTTCTTTTTGTATCTCTTGCTGCTGAACTTTGTTGGTAATATATAAAAATGCTGATGATTTATGTGGATTAATTTTGAATCCTGACACTTTGCTAAAGTTGTGAATTGTTTCTAGTAGTTTTTTAGTTGAGTCTCTAGGGTTCTCTAAGTATACCATCATGTCATCTGCAAAGAGTGATAATTTGGTTTCTTCATTACCTATTCTGATTCCTTTTATCTCTTTTTCTTCTCTTATTGCTAAAGCTAACATTTCTAATACAATATTAAATAGTAATGGTGACAGTGGGCAGCCTTGTTTCACTCCTGATCTTATTGGGAATGGTTTTAGTTTGTCTCCATTACATATGATGCTTGCTGATGGTTTTAAATAGATGCTACTGATCATTTTAAGGAAAAGCCCATTTATTCCTATACTCTCTAGTGTTTTTAATAGGAAAGGGTGTTGGATTTTATCAAAAGCTTTTTCTGCATCTATTGAGATAATCATATGTTTTTTGTTAGTTTGGTTATTAATATAATTAATTATGCTGATAGTTTTCCTAATATTGAACCAGCCCTGCATCCCTGGTATAAATCCTACTTGGTCATAGTGTACTATCCTGGGGATGACTTTCTGTAATCTCATTGCTAATATCTTATTTAAAATTTTTGCATCAATATTCATTAGGGAAATTGGTCTATAGTTTTCTTTCTCTGTTTTCACCCTACCTGGTTTAGCTATCAGCACCATATTGGTCTCATAGAAGGATTCTGGCAGTATACCTTCTGTCCCTATTTTCTCAAATAGTTTGTGTAGTATTGGAATTAATTGTTCTTTGAATGTTTGGTAGAATTCACATGTAAATCCATCTGGCCCTGGAGATTTTTTCTTAGGGAGTTGGTTAATAGCTTGTTCTATTTCTTTTTCTGATATGGGGCTATTTAAATAATTTATATCCTCTTCTGTTAACCTGGGCAATCTATATTTTTGTAGATATTGCTCCATTTCATTTAGATTATCAAACTTACTGGCATAAAGTTGGGCAAAGTATCTCCTAATTATTGCTCTAATTTCCTCTTCATTGGAGGATAGTTCTCCCTTATCATTCTTGAGACTAACAATTTGATTTTCCTCTTTCCTTTTTCTTATCAAATTAACTAAAGGCTTATCTGTTTTGTTGGTTTTTTTCATGGAACCAACTCTTAGTTTTATTTATTAACTCAATAGTTTTCTTATTTTCAATTTTATTAATTTCTCCTTTTACTTTTAGAATTCCCATTTGGTATTTAATTGAGGGTTTTTAATTTGTTCTTTTTCTAGTTTTTTTAATAATAAGCCCAATTCGTTGATCTTTTCTTTCTCTATTTTATGCAAGTAAGCATCTAGAGATATAAAATTGCCCCTTATAACTGCTTTAGCTGTATCCCACAAATTTTGGTATGTTGTCTCCTTATTGTCATTCTCCTGGATGAAATTATTGATTGTGTCTATGATTTGCTCTTTCACCCATTCATTCTTCAGGATTAGATTATTTAATTTCCAATTAACTTTTGGTTTATTTTCTCCTGGCCTTATATTGCATGTGATTTTTATTGCATCATGATCTGAAAAGGATGCATTTACTATTTCTGCCTTTCTGCATTTGATTTTGAGGTTTTTATGCCCTAACACATGGTCAATTTTTGTATAGGTTCCATGGACTGCTGAGAAAAAAGTAAACTCCCTACTGTCTCCATTCAACTTTCTCCATAGATCTATCATACCTAACTTTTCTAACAATTGGTTTATCTCCCTAGTTTCTTTCTTGTTTATTTTGTAGTTTGATTGATCTAATTCTGAGAGAGCAAGGTTGAGATCCCCCACTAGTATCGTTTGGCTGTCTATTTCTTCTTGCATCTCTCTTAATTTCTCCTCTAGGAATTTGTGTGCTATTGCACTTGGTGCATATATATTTAGTATAGATATTGCTATCTATGGTACCCTTTAATAAAATATAGTTTCCTTCCTTATCTATTTTGATTAGATCTATCTTGGCTTTTACTTGATCTGAGATAAGGATTGCTACCCCTGCTTTTTTTTTTTTGTTCACCTGAAGCATAATATTTTCTGCTCCAGCCATTTACCTTCATCCTATATGTGTCACTATGTTTTAGATGTGTTTCTTGTAGACAACATATTGTGGGATTCTGGTTTTTAATCCAGTCTGATATCTGCTTCCGCTTTATGGGAGAGTTCATCCCATTCACATTCACAGTTAGAATAACTAATTCTTTATTTCCTGCCATCTTATTTACCCAAGTTATGTTTTCCCCTTTCCTTTCCCCTTTCTCCCTTCCCCCTCTTCAGTACTTTGCTTTTGATGACCCCCTCCCCCAAACAATACTCCACCCTTTAGATCCCCTCCCCCTGCTTTTACTCCTTTCCCCTGATTCTTCTATTTTCTCTTCTATTAGTTTGTCCCTTACTTTTCCTCTTTTCCCTCCCACTTCCCTCTAGCAACAGACAAGTTTCTATGTGAAATCAAATGTCTGATACACACTTTTAGAGCCCAACCTGATGAGAGTAAGATTTATACAATGCTCATCTCCCTCCCCTCTTTCTCCCCATTATATTAGGTTTTCTTTGCCTCTTCAAGTGATTTTACCTTATTTTTACCTCTTTTTTTTTAGATCTTATTTTACCACTTTTTCCCTCTTTTCCCTAGTATGACAACCTTTTTCTCTTTAGTTCTCTTTTTCATATTATCAAAGTAATATCTAGTTAATTATACCCCCAAACTTTAAGTATCCCCCTAGTAAAAATAAAGTTCTCAATAGTCCTTTCCTTTTTACCTTTTTATGCATCTCTTGAGTTCTGTGTTTAGGTGTTGAATTTTTTGTTCAGATCCGGTCTTTTCATTAGAAATAGGTGAAATTCACCTATATCATTGAATGACCATCTTCTTCCCTGAAGGATAATACTCATTCTAGCTGGATAGTTTATTCTTGGTTGTAATCCAAGTTCCTTTGCCCTTCGGAATATCTGGTTCCAGGCCCTTCGATCTTTCAGTGTGGAGGCTGACAGATCCTGTGTGATTCTAATTATTGATCCTTGGTATTTGAATTGTTTCTTTCTGGCTGCTAGCAGAATCTGTTCCTTGGTGCTATAGTTCTGACATTTAGCCACGATATTCCTTGGGGTCTTAATTTTGGGGTCTCTTTCAGGAGGTGATCGGTGAATTCTTTCAATGGTGATTTTGCCCTTTGATTCTACAATCTCAGGGTAGTTTTCTTTCAGGATTTCCTGGAAGATAGTATTTAGATTATTTTTTTCATCATGGCTTTCAGGAAGTCCTATAATCCTTAGATTATCTCTCCTAGATCTATTTTCCAAGTCAGTTATTTTTCCTAGGAGATATTTCATATTTTCTTCTAATTTTTCATTTTTTTTGTTTTTGTTTGACTGATTCTTGAAGTCTTATTGAGTCATTCACTTGCATTTGTTCAATTCTTATTTTTAAAGTGTTGTTTTCTTCAGTTACCTTTTTAAGCTCCTTTTGTAAGTGGCCAATTTGTTCATTGCACTCTTTTTCCACTTTACTAATTTTATTTTTCAATAAATTGGTGTCTTTTTTATATCTCTTTTGCAGGGCATCATATCCTTCTTGCAAGATATTGTATCCTTCTTGCACTGATTTCAGTTTATTTTCCCACTTATCCTCCAGCTCTCTTTTGAGGTTCTTTATGCAATTTTCTAGAAAGGCCTTTTGAAAAGGGGACCAGTGATGGTCCTTGCTGATTTTCTCTTGAGTTTTGTGTAAAGGAACCTCTGGATCTAGGGTGATCACGTCTTTTTCTTTATAAAAGCTGTCTATGGTGAGAGCTCTCTTTTGAGTCTTCATTTTTTTTTTAGACAGTGTGGATATCTCTTTAAGGTAGGGAAAAAAAAACGGCAGCTGAAAAAGCTTTGCCCTGGGGCACTTCGGCGAGTTGACCTAAGGTGCTGGGCCAGTGGGGGCCAGGACTAAGTCCGAATTACTCCTTAAACAATGCAAGTCTGCCAGAACACCTGCCCCCAATCTGGGCAGAGTGTCCCGAGTGCCTCAGATAAACTCCAGGTGTTTGGAATTTGGAGTTTGGAGTTTGGAATTTCTGCTATGATGAGCTGAGCTGAGTCCCACCCTCACTTCCGGCCTATGCAGGAGTCGTCTATTTATCTCTCTGTCCGAGTCTGACTAACCTGATATGAAGTTATCCAGAGAGCAGTGTCCAAATATTTCTGAGTTTGTTGACTTGAAGATCAGTTCAGAGGCTTATTTTATTGTTGATTTGAGAGAAGATCGGAGGAGAGGCAGAAAGTCACCTTTTCACTCCGCCATCTTGGCTCCGCCCCCTATAATGTCTTTTTATGTCCCCCTGTCTTCACCCACCATGTCTCTGTGTTTCTCATCATAGATTTGAGGGTAAAATGAGATGCTACCTTCTCTCAATCCAGAGGCTGTCCAGCTCTCAGTGAAATGGCCAATCAAGAAGACTGGCATGATTGCTCCTATTGCTGTCACATTCAGGGAATAATCACTTGCAATTCTTCCCATGAGATGGAGGATCCATGGGCCATGACATCTTTTTCTATCCCTATGTTGTCTACATCATACTGCCTGACCTGCTGGTAAATCCTAAGGACTCCTGCATCTTGCCATCAGCTTCACTGTGGCACTTTCAGAATGTCCAGAGCTTTCCCACTGGCCTTTAGCAAAACTCTGTTCTCTATGTAATCTTTTCCCAATTACTCTAGAAGAAGTGAGCTTCTTGAGACCAGGGACTATTTTAGTGTTTTTCTACTCATGCACTTAGCACTTATTTGTGCTTGGAACACAATAAAAACTTCAAACGGTTGCATCAGGGTTTGAAATCAGAAAAACCTGAAAAGAAATTTCGTTTTAGGCACTTATTAGCTTTGGCACTTCACTTATATTCTGTTTACCTCAGTGTACTCCACTGTAAAATACTGAGAATATCTCCAACCTTGCAGAGTGATCAGAAGAAACAAATAAAATAATATTTGTAAAAAGAGAGGAAGAGGGAAGCTCACTTCATACAAGTATGGAACATAGCAGACTCAATACAAATGTTTATGCCCTTCCTTTAATACCTTCTTTTTCATTTAATCTGTTTTGTGAATTTTAAAAGTGCTATTTAAATTTCTGTGTTTCCATATAAAATGATTTTGACTTCATGGTAGTCCATCTGTGCAAACCTTCCAATTTTCTTTTTTTTCCCCTAGCTTTTCTTGTATATTATTAGGCTGCTTAGAGCTGAACATAATAGTGTGGAGATGGAATCTTATCAAGACTGAAATTCTCCTTTCTCTGGATGTTCACTATCCCTCTATTTGTGCATCCTACTATTCTGTAGAATAGTTTATTCCATATTTACATATGTCTGCTGTCCCATTCTCCAGTCAAAGATGTGACCTTCCAGTAACTTTTAATTTCTATGTGCAGGTTTTCTCCATGTTCTGCATTGCTCTGTATGCAAAAGACATTTCAAATGAAGTTGAGCTGGGATGGGAGGAATGAAACACAGCCACTCAAACTCTGCCTGCTAGTGGTCAGAACACATCTTCAACAAGAGGTTCTCTTCCTTTCCTATTAGCCAATCTAATAGGCACAAGGTAATTCCTCAGATTGGTTTGACTTGAATTTCACTAATCAATATTTTTTCCTAATATGCTATAAGCAGCTTTGATTTCTTCACCTGAAAACTGTTTGTATTTTTAATCATTTATCAATTTGATAATAGCTCACATTTCCATAAATTTGACTCATTTCCCCATATATTTGAGATGAGGCTCTTATTAGTGAAACTCGATTCATAGATTTTATTCAAAGTTATGATTCTTAAATGTTTCCTTTCATTCCATTTCCCTCCCCCTTGTTTATTCTGTTCTGACTCTCCTTTCACTCTCTTCCTTCTCAAAAGCGTTTTGCTCTGATTATTGACATCCCCAAACCACTCTCCCTTCTTTGAGCATATCCCTTTTTTATTCCATTTCCCTCTTATTTTTCTGTAGATTTCTATATCCAATAGATTGTGTATGTTTTTTATTCTTTGAGTCAATTCCAATGCGAGTAAAGTTCAGACATTTCCTGCCACCTTTCCATCTTGCTTTCCAGTGTAAAATCTCTTTCATGCCCATTTTATGTCAAAAAACTTACCCTATTATATTTCTCCCTGTCCCTTTCTCCCAATGCATTATTCTTTCTCACCCTTTAACTTTATTTTTCTAGATATCATGTGAATTCTTTTCCCTCTTTTATGATTTCTTGGGATACAGAACTGGTAGAGGCACTGCTAAATGAAAGATGCAGTTTTATAGGCCTTTGAGCTTACAAATTGTACTCCAGAATGGTTGGATCATTTCACAACTCCATCAACAATGGATTAGTGTCTCAGTTTTCCTACATCCCTTCCAACATTTATCATTATCTTTTTCTGTCATTTTAGCCAATCTAAAAGCTGTGAGTTTTTATTTTTCAAAATATATACAAAAGTTTTCTTGTTTTTAGAGGCAGAAAACCTTTTTACTTTTTTGTTTTTTATCTTTTTTTATTAAAGCATTTTATTTTCAAAACATATGCATGGATAATTTTTCAGCATTGATCCTTGCATAGCCTTGCATTTCACATTTTCCTCTCCTTCTCCCCATCTCCTCCCCTAGCTGGAAAGCAATCCAATATATGTTATACATGTTAAAATATATGTTAAATCCAACATATGTAAACACACACACACACACACACACATATATATATATATATGTATATATATATATATATATCTATATCTTGCTGCAGAAGAAAAATCAGATCAAAAAGGAAAGAAAATGAATAAGACAAAAAATGCAAGCGAAAAACAACAAAAAAATTGAGAATGTTATGTGGTAATCCACACTCAGTTCCCACAGCCCTTAATCTGGGTGTAGATAGCTGTCTTTATCACAAGATCATTGGAACTGTCCTCAATCATATCATTGTTGGAAAATGCCACATCCATCAGAATTGATCATTGTATAATATTGCTGTTGCTGATACAATGATCTTCTAGTTTTGTTCATTTCACTTAGCATCAGTTCCTGTAGCTCTCTTCAGGCCTCTCTGAAATCATCTTGTTGGTCATTGCTTATAGAACAATAATATTCCATAACATTCATTCACCACAATTTATTCAGCCATTCTCCAACCAATGGGCATCTACTATATTTCCAGTTTCTTGACACCACAAATTTTTGCACATATGAGTTCCTTTCCCTCCTTTAAGATCTCTTTGGGATATAAGCCCAGTAGAAATACTGCTGGGTCAAAAGGTAAGCACAGTTTGATCATTTTTTGAGCATAGTTCCAAACTGCTCTCTAGAATGGTTGGATCCATTCACAATTCCACCAACAAAGAATTAGTATTAATGTCCCAGTTTTCCCACATCCCCTTCAACATTCGTCATTATCTTTTCCTGTCATCTTAGTCAATCTGAGAGGTGTGTAGTGGTATCTCAGAGTTGCCTTAATTTGCATTTCTCTGTTCAATAGTTATTTGGCGCACCTTTTCATATGACTAGAGATGGTTTTAATTTCTTCATCTGAAAATTGTCTGTTCATATTCTTTGGTCATTATCAATTGGAGAATGGCTGAATTAAACTTGAGTCAATTCTCGATATATTTTAGAAATGAGGCCTTTATCAGAATCTTTGAATGTAAAAATATTTGCCCAGTTTTTTGCTTCCCTTCTAATCTTGCCTGTATTAGTTTAGTTTGTACAAAAACTTTTTAACTTAATTTAAGTGAAATTATCTATTTGTTTTTCAATAATGAGTACCAATTCTTCTTTGGTTGCAAATTCCTTCCTCTTCTACAGGTCTGAGAGGTAAACTATCCTATGTTCTTTTAATTTATGTCACTCTTTATGTCTAAATCATGAACCCATTTTGACCTTATCTTGATATATGGTGTTAGATATGAGTCAGTGCCTAGTTCCTGCTTTACTAGTTTCCAATTTTCCCAGAAGTTTTTGTCAAATAATGAGTTATCCCAAAAGCTGGGGTCTTTGGGTTTCTCAAATACTAGATTGCTATAATTATTGAATATTTTTCCTGTGAACCTAACCTATTCCACTAATCGACTGTTCTATCTCTTAGCCAGGACCACATGATTTTGATGACCACTACTTTATACTATAGTTTTAGATCTGGCACAGCTAGGCCACCTTAATTTGCATTTTTCCCTATTATTTCCCTTGAAATTCTTGACCTTTTATTCTTCCAGATGAACTTTGTTATTTTTTTCTAAATGTGTAAAATAATTTCTCGGGAGTTTGATTGGTATGGCACTAAATAAGTAGATTAATTTAGGTAGTATTGTCATTTCTATTATATTAGCTTGGCCTACCCATGAGCATTTGATATTTTTCCAACTTATTAGATCTGACTTTATTTGTGTGGAAAGTGTTTTGTAGTTGTATTCATTTAGTTTCTGACTTTCCCTTGGCAGATAAATTCCCAAATAATTTATACTATCAACCGTTATTTTGAATGTAATTTCTTTTCTATCTCTTGCTGCTGGACTTTGTTGGTAATATATACAAATGCTGATGATCTATGTGGATTTATTTTGTATCCTGTAACCGCTAAGTTGTGACTTGTTTCTAGTATTTTTTTAGTCGATTCTCTGAGGTTCTCTAAGTATACCATCATATCATCTGCAAAGGGCGATAATTTGGTTTGCTCATTACCTGCTCTAATTCCTTTAATGTCTTTTTCATTCATCCTTGCAAAACTTTCCTTTTTTCTTCCCTTCCTACCTCCCCAATGCCCTAGACAGCAAGTAATCCAATATAGGCTAAGCCTGAGCAATTCTTTTAAACATATTTCCACATTTATTATGCTGCCCAAGCAAAATCAGATCAAAGAGGAAAAAAAAATCAAGCAAGCAAACAACAATAACAACAAACGTGAAAATACTATGTCATGATCCATATTCAGTCCCCATATACTTCTCTCTAAATACAGAAGGCTCTATCCATCAGATGCCTTTTGGAATTTGCCTGAATCAATTCACTGTAGAGCATTTTTTTCATATAACTACAGATGGTTTTAATTTCATCATCTAAAAATTGTCTGTTCATATACTTTGGCCCTTTATCAATTGGAAGATGACTATTATTCTTGTAAATTTGACACAGACTTTTATATATTTTAGAAATAAGGTCATAATAAAAAAATTGCTGTAAAATTATTTCCCCATCTTTTTGCTTCTCTTTTGTTCTTGTTTCTGTTGGGTTTGTTTGTGCAAAACCTTTTTAATTTAATTTAATCAAATGTGTCCATTTTGCATTTCCTAAGGTTACCTACTAGTTCTTTTGTCATAAATTCCTCCCTTCTCCAAAGATTTGATAACTAAATTGTCCCTTGCCCTCCTCATTTGCTTATGGTACCCTTTATGCCCAAAGAATGTATCCATTTTGACCTTATTTTGGAATGGGGTGTGAGATATAGGTATATGCTTAATTTCTGAGATTATTTTCCAATTTTCTCAGCAATTTTTGTGAAGTAATGCATTTTTGTTTCAGAAGCTGGAATTTGGGGGAGGGGTTTATCAAATCCTATATTACTATAGGTCTTGATAACTGTTTCATGTGTATCTAATCTATTCCACTGATACATCACTTTTTTTCTTAGCCAGTACCATATGGTTTTGATCACTGCTGCTTTATAATAGAATTTTAGATTTGTTACTGCTAGGCCACCATATTTTGTATTTTTTATTAATTCCCCTGATATTCTTGCACTTTTGTTCTTCCAGATGAATTTTGCTATTATATTTTTTAACTCTATAATATCATTTTTTGGGCAGTTTGATTAGTATGGCACTGAACAAGTAGACCAATTTGGTAGGTGTCATTTTTATTATATTAACTTGGCATACTCATTAGCAGTTGATAATTTTCTAATTGTTTAAATTTATCTTTATTTATGTGATAAGTGTTTTGTAATTGTGTTTATATAGTTCCTGAGTTTGTCTTGACAGATAGACATCTAAATATTTTATTTTGTCTTCAGTTATTTTACATGGAATTTCTCTTTCTATCTCTTTCTTTTTGGTTTTCTTAGTAATATATAGAAGTGCTGATGATTTGTGTGAGTTTATTTCATATCAACAACTTTGCTAAAGTTATTGTTTTAAGTAGTTTTTAGGATGATTTATTGTTTGACTCCCTCATTGTTTAGAATTTGATTATTTAATTTACAACTCCTTTTTAGTCTATTTTTCCCTGGACCTTTATTCAATATAATTTTTATTGCACAATGGTCAACAAAAGAAGCATTTACTATTTCTGTCTCTGCATTTGATTGTAAGATTTTTATGCCCTAATACATGGTACATTTTTGTAGAGGTGCCAGGTATTGCTGAGAACAAGGTATATTCCTTTCTGTCCCTATTTAATTTTCTCCAGAGGTCTATCATATCTAAGTTTTCTAGAATTCTATTAACCTCCTTAGTTTCTTTCTTGTCTATTTTCTGGTTAGATTTAGCTAATTCTGAGAGGGGGAAGTTGAAGTTTCCCATTACTATAGCTTTGCTTTCTATTTCTTACCATTAACGGCTTAACTTCTTTTCTAAGAATTTGGATGCTCTACTTTTTGGTGCATATACATTTAGTATCAGTACCATGTCATTGTCTATGGTACCCTTTA
Organism: Myrmecobius fasciatus; assembly: GCA_023553655.1. Lineage (NCBI taxonomy): Eukaryota > Metazoa > Chordata > Mammalia > Dasyuromorphia > Myrmecobiidae > Myrmecobius > Myrmecobius fasciatus. The sequence continues at coordinate 71,546 of JAJPUD010008300.1, forward strand.
ACAAGATGTAGTTTCCTTCCTTACCTCTTTTAATTAGAAAAGAAAAGAAAAAATCAACAGAAAAGATAATAGATCAAATGCAAAAAAATCTACTGAAGAAAACATCTTTAAAAGTAGAAATAATCAAATGGAAAGAGACACAAAAACTGAAGAAAATCATACAATAAAAACTAATGCAATTTAAGTTGGCAAATAAAGGGCAACAATGTGTGTTTATATACATGTTCCAGTTTTGTTTTTATTTTATTCTCTTTTGGGGAGCTCTATCTTCCTCTTTCCTTTCTACCCCCTCCCAGATTTATTTATCTACTTAGATTTTTTTTAACTAGGCTCTGTTTTGTTCTTTACCTCAGTTTCTACCTAGCCTCAATCACTGAATGGATGTGGCCTCAATCAAACAAGGAAGTCAAACTGTTGAAGACCTTAGTTTAAAAAGGCCAAGGTCTTCACTCTCTCTGTGGCCATCTCCAGTTGTGCTGTTCTACATCTGCTCTCTGAACTCAGATGGTTATGGAGGGAAAAAGTGAGGCAGGTGACCTTGCACAGTCTTTCTTCACTTCAATCCAATCCACTTGCATGTCATGACTTCATCTCCCCGATGTCATGGTGCTCTTCAAGAATAAAGGACAAACCACAAAAACTCAGAAAGGTAGCAATAGCAGCCAATATAGCATGGAGGATCAATGAAAAGGATTATGATGAAAGTTTAATCCCCCTTGAGTACGCTGGATATGTTTATTTCTCTGTGGTATTACCAATAAAATAAAGCCTTTCATTATTTTTAAAACAAAAATCATAGAGCTCTGGCTGCTTCTGTGACATGAGACACTGATCAGAAACAAACTAATTTCCTTTCATTAATTTTTTTTAATTCCCAAACTCTTCCTTTCTTCAGTCCCTCCCTCATCCATCGAAAAGGCAAGAAATATGATATCCATTACATACACAAAGTCATGCAAAATACATAGCCTTCCCAAAAAACCAAGAAAAATAAAGTGAAAGAAAATATATTTCAGTGTGCAAGAAGACTCCATTAGTTATGGCTGGGAATAGCATTTTGCATCATGAGTCCTTGGAATTATTCTGGATTATTGCATTTAGCAAAGTAATTAAATCATTCACAGTGGATTATCATTACAATATTTCTGTATTTCTTTTCCTGATTCTGCTCACTTTTTTTGTATTAATTCATATAAGTATTCCCAGGTTTTTCTAAAAGCATCCTCTTCATCTTTTCTTACAGAACAATAACTTTCCATCACAATACTATACCCCATAACAAAGAATTGGAAAATGATTAGATGCCCATTGATTTGGGAATGACTGGATAAATTGTAGTATATGGAAGTAATGGAATATTATTATTCTATAAAAATGATGAACAAACTGATTTTAGAAAAGCATGGAAAGATTTACAAGAATTGATGCTGAACAAATAAGCAGAATCAGAAATACACTATACACAGTAAAAATGTGCTATGATCAACTATGAAAGACTGGGTTCTTAGTGCTTCAGTGATCCATGGCAATCCCATTAAATTTTGGATAGAAAATGTCATATGCATCCAGAAAGAGAATTATAGAGGTTGAATGTAAATCAACACATGATATGTTCACTTCTATTTTCTAGTTTTTTCTCTCCTGTGTTTTTTGTTCCTTTTGTTCTGATTTTTCTCTCTCAACATGATTCATAAAGAAATGTGTATTAAAAAGTTAATATATGTGTATAATTAGAAAAAATGAAACAATAAAAAACCCAATACCATACCACAATTTGTTCAATCATTTCCCAATTGCTGGAATCCCCCCAGTTTCCAATTCTTTACCACTACAAAAAGAGTTATTATAAATATTTATACACATATACACATATGTATATGTGTGGTATGTATATACATAAATTATAAAACAAATGGGTCCTTTTCTTTTTTCTTTGACTGCTTTTGGGCAAAAACCTAGTGGTAGTATGGTGTTACTGGTGGGTCAAAGGGGGTACATGTTTTTATGGCCCTTTTATCATTTTTCCAAATTTTTCTCCAGAATGTTGTACTAGTTCACAATTCCATCAATAATGCATTCATGTGCCAATCACCCCATATTCCCTCCAGCATTTGTCATTTCTCTTTTCTGTCTTACTGGGGAAGCTGATAGGTATGAGGTATTATCTCAGATAAACTCTAATTCTGACTTTACCCTATCTTCCACAGGCTAAGGCTTATCCCTTGAAGTTCTATATGTTCCACAGGCTCCACTACAGTTCTTATAATATGTATAAGCCTGGCCATAATCTATCTAAAATAACATAATTGAGAACTACAAGTCAGGCAACCAATAAAATCCAGTTTAATTCATTAGCTCAAGACTAAATCTACACTGCTGACATTATTTTTTTTCTGGTGCCACATACAGAGGACCTTGGTTACAGGCAATAATATGATTTGGGAATAGGAAATTCTCTCTAAAACCTGTTAAATATCAAATTTTGAATCTAGTTCCCCCAAATCCATCTTATGGATTCTCTCACCATCCCCAGCTACAAATCATAGCAATTGCATTTGGATTGAAGTGCTATCTCTCTGAGAACCTCACTTCCTTTTTGTTTCACATAAACACATAAAATATAGAAGAAAAAAATAAAACTAAATGAAAGATACAACACCATTACTCTCTGCCCTTTTATTGATCTGCATTGGTCGAGTGAATTTTCTCCATACTGAAATAAACCAATGTGTATCAGAATGGGGATATAAGCCAAAGTTTACCCAGTTCTTGGTTTACTTTTCTACTTACTATAATGATTAATAAAATGTATAAAAGCTCCATATCTATAAAACCCCATCTTAGGTTCCAAGAGATCTTCTCCTTTGAATGCTACTAAAAAGACAGAAAAATCCATCAGTCACACAGCCATGAGATTTTTGGTCCTATGACCATAAATACCTTATTGTTTTTTTTTTTTTTACAAATGACACAACAATTATTATTCTTCAGCATTTTAAAGTTTACAGTGAAGTTTTAATATAGCATCCTAATTTTTTTCACAACCCAGGGATTTGAATGCTAGTATTTTTTCACATTTTACAACTAAGAAAACTTAGGCAGACAACAATACAGTGACTTGTTCAGGATTACATATCTAATAAAGGTCTGAAGCCTTATTTGCACTTAGGTATTCCTGATTCCAGGTCTAGTGTCCTAACCATTGTACCAAACAGTTTTCTTACAGGTCACATTTAATATGCAGGTAAAGTAAATTACTATCTAAGGAAAGTGCTATGAATGACAGGTGCTAAGAAATACTCAAGAAATTGAGACCTGATTTTTTATCCTGTCTTACATTAGAAACAGCTACAATTTGATGAATAGAACACTGCTTTTATCCCTAATGAAGATGAAACACTATCTGGCCTAGGTTATGGGTTAATCTCATTTTATTAATGCCTTTTTGTAAATTTTTGCATCATTTGACTGAGATAATGAAAGGACGTTGGTGGGAAAAAGGAGTGGAGAGAGCACAAAGATAACAAATGCTAAGGGATGAAGAGAAAAAGAGAAAGTCGTGGGAATCAAAGGAGAGACTTTTGAGGAGTCTATCAATGACTGCACTGCTTCCTAATTGTTCTAAACATTTTCCTGGGCATCTTAAATAAGCTCTCTGGGAAGATTCCAGTATATTTCTTGGTTCTAAAGTAAGGCTGGCTGGGATCCAAATAGGAATTAGAAAATTCTATTCCTTCCTTTTGTTTCATCATAGTTCTCCTAGTCACCATTGCTATCATCCCTGCCAGTGGCAATATTGTGATACCATTCCTGACTCATGCTCTAGGCCCCAGGTCAAGTTAAATTGTCTTCTTCAATCCCAGTCATGGCCAAAAAGAAGTGATTATAAGGATTAGAGCTGCAATCTACTGAGGTTAATCAGAACATAGTCCCAAAAGACCCTTTCTATGTTTTAAGAAGCCTATCTCTGAACAATTTCCCACAAATAAAAAAAGCTGTTTCATTGCCCAGCAAGAGATCATTTAGTCCCCAAAGGGGACAAGATTCTCAAGATTTGAAGACAGGTGACTCCTCTACCTTTGGAGTATTTCTGTCTTAAGTAAAGGAGAGAGAAGACACAGTCACTTACTTCAAACCTTCCCAATTGCTCTTTCTTGGATTTTCTGCAAATTTTTCATGCTGCCATCTTTTTTTCTGAACATGAAAGGTGAGGAGGTAAGTAATTGTATTTACTCAGAAATTCAGAGCAACATCAGTAATTACAGACTACTTTGAAATATCTCAAGCAAAATCCAATGTCATATTTCTCCCCTTAGGAAAGAAGTTGGGAAAAAAACATATTATAAAAAATCTTAATTGTTATATATCTATGATAGTTCAATTTTTTCCCTTATGAGGGACCTAATGCTAGTTTAGATAAACAATTTAATTCTTACAGTATAATGTAATAGAGATTTTCATATATGCTGAGCTTCTTATAGGAATTCACTCATTGAGGGATCTCAGAAATAGAAATATATCATTTTTAAATTTCTGGATGAAATTATCTGTAAAATCCCTGTAGAAAACCAAACAAGGTTCTATCCTCTAGCATCATCCTGCTGCTATGGCTGCTGCTTTTAATAATAGTAGCTAACATTTATATAGTACTTTAAAGTCTGAAAAGTGTTTCACCTACATTATCCACTTAATCCTCACAAGAAATTCTTGAAGTATATGCTCTTATTATTCATTTTATAGATGAGAAAATAGAGAGTGAGAGAAATTTAGGGGTTTACCAGGGTCACACAGTGAGGAAATTCAGATCTTTCTAACTCCAAATCCATGTTCTGTACACAATGACACCTAGTTGTCTAAGTTCCTATGTGAAGCAAGCCATTATAGTTATGATCATTATGAGCATTTGATGATGGTGAGATATATCAGCCATGCCCTGAATCTAGAATGAAAACCTACAGGATGAAATACTATTTTCAATTTCTTTCAGAAAGAGTAGGAAGCCAATGAGATATAATTTAAGGAAAATTCCACACATATTGGGGAATATCTAATATATATAAATATATATATATGTGTATACATATACACACACACATATATATATATACACCTTCATGTACCCTTTTACCTATTAGAGATTCCTTCTTTTTGTGAAGCATTGATGCTTAAGTAACCCATATTTTTCTCCCAAAATGCAAATCCTAGCTCTCTCATACAGCAGTCTCAATAACATTGAGAATACATAGCAAAAATGTCTCTGGACTGAAGTGCCTGAAAGTGAACATAAAGCACTGTGACAACTTTCCTCTCAGTGTCTGTAGTTGCTGAAGTCATAGCTAGATGGTGGATATTTCTCAGCTGTTCTGTGTCTGACATAATGGTTATTGTCTCTCTATATTTGAAGTAATTTTCATTGTTATATCTGACCTTAACATTTCCTTCAGAAAAAAAATAAATTTACATGATAAATGTTGTGTATCTAAAAGGAATACTAAATTGTGCATAATGAAATTGTATTATGAAAATGTTTATTGTATTCCATAAATAAAAAATAATTAAGATATAAAAACTATTATGCAAAAAGCTTTGAGAGATTTTAATCTTATTTCCATTTTATTGCAAGAGACTAAAATCCTCAAGTTCTTACAATGATCTAGACAATGGTAACTTTGTCTTAAAAAATGAAAATAATTCATCCACATGAATTCATTCACATCTTTTGATATTTTCCATCAATCTCGAATGATGATAAAAGCTTAGTTTACAAAAGAATGATTAAATCTTTGAGGACTATAGGCTTTAATAAATTCTGTAATCACACGCCGATTCATACATTAGCTGTATAATGTCTCAGGTTTTCAAATATTCTGACCCTGATTTCTAGGCTATATTTTAAAGTGATCTGTGACAACTAGGTGGCTCAGTGAACAGAGCACCAAGTCTGAGTTCAGGAATATGTGATTCAAATCCAGCCTCAGTCACTTATTATTTGAATGACTCTTGGGAAGTCACTTCATTCTATTTGCCTTTGTTTCTTTATATATAAAATGAGCTGGAAATGGAAAGGGCAAACCACTTTTGCATCTTTGCCAAGAAAATTCCAAATTGATCAAATACAACTGAAATTACAGAGCAGCAAAATTGATTTTCTCTGACTTGTAATGGGTTTATGAATTGTCATATATCAACTTTCCTTCTGCCAAATAGGGGTTTCTTTTAAACTGATTTTAAATTGTCTTTTAAATTTTATAATTGACCCAGGGTATTTGTTATGAGGGAAAGCCCTCTACTAACAGGGATTGGCTCCTACTCTGCAACTTAAGCCACTGGAGACAGAGTGTGAATCCTGCTCTGTCCATGGTGCTAAAGCTAGCCTCTGTAAAGACTAGACTTAAAACTCAAGCTTTCCTGATTAAAGGACAGCTTTGTATCCATAATACCTTGTTGTCTTTAGGTAAGCAATATAAATTTCATTACTCTTATAGTAGGTCAAAAAGTTGGTTGTTCTCCTATGTCATAAGGTGAGAGCAAGTTAATTCATAGAGTTATATAAAAAAAGAGTTTTTAAGCTATAGGATCAGAGAATCAGCCATTGCCAGAAACTTTAGAAAGCATGCCATCTGTCTCATTCCTTAATTCTCAATGCTTTTTACACCATCCAGTTCTTGCTTGAAGACAGGTAGAATTCAGAAGCCTCCTGAGTCTGTTGGCACATTTGAACTGGGCCTCCCTCCACTTTTTAGAAACTCTTCCCTTTGATCAAGTCAAATGCTCTTCTATAGCTCCCAATCACTGATCCCAATTATACTCTTAAGGGTCTTCCTTTTCTACCACTCCCAAAAATGCTTATGGATATGACAGCAATTGGAATACTGGAAACAGTTCTCACTTTTTAAAAAGTCATTCTGGTCCAGTTAAATAAAGCATTGTTTTTTTTGGGGGGGGGTTTGTTTTTTTGTTTTTTTTTTGTTTTTTGTTAAATGGGACTACTTCTATAAGTACTAATTTGAGGAGAGGAGCCAATTAGGGGGAAGAGAATAAGTATTTATAAAATACCTACTATGAACCAGGAATTGTATTAAGCACTTTACAAATATTATCCAATTTGATCTTTACAACTATCCTGGGATAGAGTTGCTATTATTGTTGCTATTTTACATTTGAATAAACTGAGTTAGACCAAGTGACTTGCCTAAGATCACACAATTAGTATTATAAGCTAGATTTGAACTTAGATCTTCCCAACTCTAAGTTCATCATTTTATTTCACCACTAGGTACTTCAATCTGCCTCTCATTTGTTGTTATTTTAATTTTCCTTTGCCCATGTCAAACCATATCTAGAGTTCTATACCCTGGGCACCACCCACTAAAAAAAGATGTTGATAAGCTAGGGAATGTCTAAAGGATGTTGACAAGCATGGGGAAAGATCCTGAGTCTATGATACACTGGGATGTGTTAGAAGCAACTGGACATGTTGAGGTCAGGAAGAGAAGCCTGGAAGTAGGAGCATGAAAGGCAGCATTCATATATTTAAAGACATGTGTAAAAGGGTGATTAAACAGTATCATTCTTGGCTTCAGAGGGTAATATCAGGAAAAGTGGGGGAAAGCAACAAAATGGATACAAGTTCATACTTATTTAGAATTATGACAAAGCAGAGGAGAGGATTCTGGGATAACAGAGCGATAAGAAAATTTTAAGTTCTCCAGATTTCCCACATAAATAAGAAAAAAATGCAGCTCAGGGTAAATGTAAGGTGATAGAAACATATAAGAGTTGGGATAGAATAGTGGTCCTCCTGGGACAATTAAAAAAAATCTGAAGAAAGATACTAGGAAAGAGGTTTGGATCCTGTAAAGTGTATGATCTTCCAACTTAGTTTGACTGAAACAAATGACAAGCCTTGAGACTCTCTGGATTCAGAGGGAGCTTCAACCTCAGCCACAGAAATTTTCATTTCCCAGATAGTATGGGGAGTTAGGTATCAGTATCAGGGAAAACTGAAGGAAACTCTGCTGATAAAGAATGCGAAGCCCAGCTGTGCTCCTGAGATGCAATCCAGGACAAGAAGGAACCATCACACCAATGGTGAGCACAGAAGCAGTGGGGCAAGGGTGCTGCTGGTCCACTTACAGCAGGGTGGAGTGCTTAATTTCAGGTTCTAGGCCAGAGGAAATAACTGAAGGAGGACTCGAAATTAGTAGTATCAGCCCCTGTGCTTCAGAACTAGAAATAATTGCATCAACAGTCTGTTACAAATTTTAAAAAAAATAGCATGCAAAGGAGACAAAAACCAGCCATAATAAGTCTCTATGGGAATAGGGAAGACAGGGGTCCATCTTTAGAGAAAAATAGTGAAGTAAAAATAAACCTCTTCTACCCAAAGATTAATGTTAAATGGTCACCTGACCTAAAAGAATTCATAGAACTCAACAAAGACTTTAAAAATCAATTGAAAGAGGTTGAGGAAAAACTAAAAAAAATAAAAATACAATCCAAGAAAAACAAGAAGATTATGAAAAGAAAGTCAAACAATTAGAAAATGAGATTCAAAATCTTAAGGAAGAAATAATTTCTTGAAAACCTAGAATTGGGCAAGGGAAAGCCAGTGAAGTTATGAGACCACAAAACAATAAAACTAAAAATAAAGAATGAATAAATGGAAGATAATATAGGACATCCCATAGAAAAACAACAGTTCTGGAGAATAGATCAAGAAAAGAAAACATTAGAATAATTGGACTATCTAAAAAATATCTTAAAAAAATCTATGTAAAAATTTTGTATAATGCAACAAACTACTAAAGAAAATTGTTCAGAAGCATTAGAATAAAAGGGGAAAGTAAAAATAGAAAAAAAATCTATTGATCACTGCCTGAAAGGAAAACCTATAGGAACCAAATTCTAAAACTCTCACATCAAGGAAAAAATATAATAAGCAACAAGAAAAATAAAGGCAATTTAAATGCAGTGCAGTCACAATTAGAACCACACAAGACCTAGCAATATCTACATTAAAAGACTGAACATATTGAAACACTATATCAAAGAGCAAAAGAACTGATATTGTGGCCAAAAATGTCTTATGCAAAAAAAGTTAAGCATAATTCTAAATGGGAAAAAAGAACCTTCAATGAATTGCCAGAATTTCAGGATTTTGTTTGCAAAAAGAAATGAACGTGATAGAAAATCTGAAATATAAGATCAGAGAACTATAAGATAAATCCCATTCACTAATTTTAAGGAATTTAATAAGGACAAAGTGTTTATATTTTATACTGTCTAAGATTGTAATTATTAATTAGGTAGTTAAAAAAGAAAGATTAAGGAAGAACTGAGTATGATGTGATTCTAAAAAATAATATTGTGTAGGAAAATGGTAAAAAAATTATGCTATACAAATGAGATATGAAAGGAAGAATCAAAACAAAGAAATTAGATGGGAAAGGATGACTAGTAGTTTTGGAATCTTACACTAGAAATGCCTTAAAAAGGGATCAATACACACATACATATGGGTATAAAAGTCTTCTAAGTTTATAAAGATGGAAATAGGATAAGGGTGCTATATGGAAGGTTGTACAGATTAAGAGGAATAGAATAAAGTGTATAGAAAATGGGTATGGGATAAAGAGGGAGGGAAAGGGAAGAAGGAGAAGATAGGGATCCTTGGAGGAAAGGTAGGTTAAATAATAGTAAGACAAGGTAGCAAGTATAAGTAAAGCAACTGAGTCAGCAGGGATAGGAAATAAAATAGAAATACAAACAATAATAATGACCAGGAGTAGAATTAATTAGAAAAAAAGCAGGGATGGTAATTTCATACAAGACTAAAGCTAAAATAGACATAATCAAAGGAGAAAAAAATTAGGAAACCTACAATACATATCACTCATATCAATCAATATTGCTTTAGACTAAAGTAATTTATATAATATAAGGATGTAATATTGCTGGGTGTAGGAAATTAATTAGCAGATTTATAAAAATATGGAAAGACTTGGATTTATGAAAGATGATGTCATCTACCTTCAGAGAAACAGGACAAACAAGCACAGTATGGCTTTACATATATATATCCATATATATGCACATACATAAATGAATATATATATGTGTATGATTACATATATCTAAATGCATATGTATATGTACATGTATACATATAAATATATCTGAACTTAATTGTAGCCTTCTTGAGGAATGGGAGGAAGGAAAGGAGAAAAAAGAATAAAGAAAAAAGTGCATAGCGGAGAACAAAACAAAACTTGCAGAAATGATGGACAGCTCTAAACACAATGCACAATATTTATTAGATGGGATTTCTTGAAATGGAAATTTATCTCATATTTTGAATCCTCATGTTCTGTTGCACATATAACAATGTACTTTTTTCTTTTTTTTCTTTTTCTATTTTGTATTTGTTTTAAATTAATTTAAAATAATTATGGTAAAGTGAACTAGGAAACATTGAAAATGTAGTTGAAAATGAAGTTTCTACTCATTATCTTCAAGTGAATGCTAGATGGCACTTGTTGGCTAAAGTGTATTGGTCATTTTCTTTGAGGGATAGTTTAGACTAGATAGCTACTGAGGTCCCTTTCAATCTGAAACTCTATGATTCTTTCAGGACTGGTCTTGGAATCAGAAAAACATGAGCTCATATCACAATTGTCACTTACTAGCTGTTCAACCATGGGTGAGTCACATAACTTCTCTGAGCCCAACTACTCTAATTTATAAAACAGGATGATAGTACATTTAAGCTTGGTTTTAGGGATCAACTGGGATAATGTAAGAATGGAGTCTCAAAATTATAAAGGTCCAGATAGATATAGACAATGATTAAATGCTATGATTTTGAGTTCCCATCACCATCAGGGTGGCTTTATTCTAGGTAAATTTCAGTTTTTAAATGGCCTTCATATACTGTATTATAGTACTTAAGACAATACTCCAGATTAATACTTACAAGGTTTTAGATCTGCCTTGCTTTGGACACTATTTCTCTGTTAATGGGTTTTAGTGCAACAGGTAAATCTATATTTTCTCTAATTATTAACATATCTACTATTCCAGGCTGCCTATTTTTTTTTTTTTGCTGAGGCAATTGGGGTTAAGTGACTTGCCCAGGGTCACACAGCTAGGGAATGTTAAGTGTCTGAGGCCAGATTTGAACTCAGTTCCTTCTGACCTCAGGGCTGGTGCTCTATCCACTGTGCCAACTAGCTGCCCCGCTGCCTATTTTTTTTTAAAAGGATCTGATCTCAGACTTTTTGAATAGCAATTGATAAGTATCTCAATTCCATGAGTTGAGTCCATCTGCATTGAATGCTAGGTTGGGCTGGAAAGAGTAGAGCACTGCTGCCCAAACAATGCCTTCTAGTGGGAACTCCAAATGTGGAATCTGACTGTCAGGACTTGGTTAATAAATGATTGATCCCCACTATCCAATCCAATAAACATTTTATTTAGTATAAGGATACTGAGTGCCAGGTACTGTGCTAAGTGCTGGACATATAATTAACAAAAAGAAAGGCAGTTCCCACCCTAAAGTTTAATGCCCAGGGAGAAACTGAGGCAGTATCACACATTGGAGATTAGATAATACTTTATTGATGTTAATTGAGAGTTTGAAATCTATAGCTATGGATCAAGACTTCTGGGACTCTTGTCTCATGGCACACAGTCCATTGCGAGTTTAGACTGACAGACATGCCAGCTGACTGGATCTCAAGCAGGTCTAGTAAATAGAATTTTGGGGAACAAAGGGCTGAAAAGGTGGAAGGAGGAGTTTAGCACTAGGGGGGAAGAGAATTGAGTTCCAGGAAGGGCTATCAATTCAATTCTGACAGGTAGGGAGTAAAGGAAGATAAGTTTGGAAAAGGAAGACAGTAAGTTTGGGCCATAAAGATAAGGGGTATGTCGAGATGGACCATCTGGAGGTTTTATGACTCCTTTGGAATGTGAGTCCAATTATTTCTGATGGTCATAAGGAAGGAGGTTGCTATTTTGGGGCAGAACAATCAAGGAGAACTGAAACAGAGCAACTGAGGGAAACTGAGACATGGGAACTGTGGCACAACAAAAGAAAAACTTCTTTTGTTTACAGTCTAAAGTGAGAGAAAACACCCAAAGTGGGGCAGGAAATTAAGGGTGGAACAAGACAACAGAAGCTACTCAGCAGTGGGGTGGGAAACCTTTTTTCATGGAGTTGAAACAAGGCATGACAGCAAATGCAAAAGCCAGTGGACTGAGAGTCCAGTTTTTACCCTCTATAAGGGAAGACGTTGGAAAGACTTGGGTCCTCTGACTTTCAATCCTTCATTCAGAGGAGAGAAGAGCTGATGACAAACAAGAGCTATTAGAATGATGGTAAATTAGAAGTGAAGAACTGATCATAGGATAGAGCTGAAACCAGGCTCAAAGTAGGATTGAGGCCAGATAAATATAAGTAGAGAAAAGGTCTGCAGAGGTGATCTAAAATATTACTCTCCCTTTTAGTGCTTTGAATTAAAAAAGAAAGCCCATTCTTCCCATAATCCACTGATCCCTTCCCATTTTTCCTTCTGTCTCCCTAGGTAGGCAATGGCCAATCACACCATCATCAACAGCTTCCTCCTCATGAGCTTCTCTGATGTGTGGGAGTTGCAGATCTTACATGCTGTGCTTTTTTCCCTGATATATCTAGCAGCCCTAATGGGGAATCTGCTCATTATCCTTGTCACTACCATGGACCACCACCTTCAAACTCCCATGTACTTCTTCCTGAGGCATTTGTCTTTCATAGACCTCTGCTACATCTCTGTCACAGTGCCGAAGTCCATCCTTATCTCCCTGACTCACAGCAACTCCATCTCTATCTATGAATGTGCTACCCAAGTATGCTTTGTGCTTTTGTTTGTGTGTGCCGAGCTGGCTCTTTTGACTGTGATGTCCTATGACCGATATGCAGCCATCTGCTGCCCTTTGCACTATGAGACCCTCATGAACAGAGGAGCTTGTATGCAGATGGCAGTTGCTTCTTGGGTCAGTGGGAGTCTCTCAGGCATCATGCACACAGTCAGCACTTTCTCTGCACCCTTCTGTAAAGCCACTGGGCTTGGCCAGTTCTTTTGTGAAATCCCTCATTTGCTCAAGCTCTCCTGTTCACAGCCAAATTTTGCTGAAATTGGAACCACAATTACAACCACAATTTTAGGTCTAGGCTGTTTTTTCTATATTGTCATCTCTTATGTCTACATCTTCTCCACTGTTCTAAGGATGCCATCCGCAGGAGGCAGGTCCAAAGCATTCTTCACATGTCTGCCCCACCTCATTGTGACCGCTGTATTCTTCATAACTGCTTTTGTTGCTCATGTAAAACCTACTTCTGACACCCTTTCTCTGCTTGACTTGTTGGTATCTGTGTTCTATGTTGTAGTACCCCCGACCCTAAATCCTGTCATCTACAGTTTGAGGAACAAGGATATGAAAACAGCTCTGACAAAGTTAATGAAGCAAGTGTTTTCTTGTTTGTGATACATTTGTTTATCAAAATAATCTCCTTCCCTCCCATTTTTTCTTTTATTTTCTTTTTCAAATATGCTGTTGTAATAGATGACATCATCTTGCTAACTTAGACAACTGAGTTCTTGATCCAGTTCTGATATTATCTATATATGGCATATTGAATGTAATTTTTCTTTTCTGGATTTAAGATTTCTTCTATACCCAATGAAGGGACTGGCAGAATGATTTTTCTAGGTATAATTTTTATGACATATTCTCTGAAGTCCTCTTGACTTTTATTTCCAATTTGTTGAGTTATAATTATATGTATATTTTTCCAGAACTAGTCACAAAAACAAAGCAATGTCCAAACACATATACTAACATATAGATTAATAATGGATTAATCTACATAAGATTACTATTATATATTAATAAACAGTAAAGGAAATGGCCATCTGTGACTTTATTGAGTTTTATTTTCAGGTTTTTTTTTCTTTTTTAATAGGAATGACTGGACCCAGGAAAAAGCTTCCTGGTATCTACTATGCAACTTACATAGCAGACTAATTTTTTCATCTATTCTACTAGCCAATCCTGTTGAAGACCTTAGCTTAAAAAAGGTCAATATCTCCAATTTCATCCAGAGCCATCTCCAGTCTTCCTGATATATATCTGGCTACTGGACCCAGATGGCACTGAGGGGAAAGTGAGACAGATGACATTGCAAAGCCTTCCCTCATTTAAAACCAATTTATATCATGTCATGGCATCACCTCCCTGATGTCATGAACAAAGGACAAATAACAACAATTAGCCAATCCAGTTAAACATCACATTTTCCTGATTTTTACACATAATATGACTAATTGAGATGACCATTTGATTAAACTGAATTTAGGCAGAAAATTCACATCATTATGGATTTATTCACCCAAGTGTGGCTGGTCCAACATTATTAGTATTGGAGAAGTTGTCAAAGAATTGCTTTTATTGTAGGTCTTATTTCAAAGATTCATTCTGTCCACATACACTGCAAGGCAATAAGGACACAGAGTTGTTTAGGTCTTCCCTGATTGTGTTGCTAACCATATAGATGATTATCAATTGATTCAACTGCATAGTATGGCCAGAGGAATTATGTTTGCATTCATTAAGTGAATTGGTTTTTCTAGAATTTTTAAATTGTGTCAAATGGGGGGGGGGGGGAGGAGGAAATGAGAATAAAGGGATTTGTGGAGCAAAGTGCTAAGTCATGTGACATCTTAGGAAGCGCAAAAGTCATCAGAGGTAGATCATTTTCTGTAGACAACATAAAAACCACCAGCAGCACCACCACTCCTAAAATAAGCAATATCACTATTGACATCATCACCAGCGTCAACTCTACCACCACCACTGGCATTAGAAAGTAGAAATATGAGTGTGCACATGTGTGTACATATACATATCTACTTATTTATAACTAGTGAGTTATTTTGAGCAGGCAGAGGGATATTTTTAGTTGTGCTAAGAAGATTCCTGCAAATGGAAGGAAAGAGGGCATTTCAGTGTTGGGGATAACTGAAACAAACATTGAAAGTATTGATTGAGAATTTTTTTTTACTCTCCTAATTTAATAGCTACCTATCCCCCACTATCTAATCTCCGCTTCAGAATCTCAAGTGAATAAGGCCTTCAACTAGACAACAAGTTACCCAACAGACATTTATTAAGCATGTACTGTGTGTCAAACACTATGATAAATACTAAAGATACAATTACAAAAAAGTCCTTGCCCTCCATGAGTTTACAACCTAATAGAGAGAAAATCAAAGAGAAAAGAAAACTGAAAAACAAGGAGGAAGCCTAGAAAGATGGTATCTTAAAAGGAGAATAATGAAAAAGTCCAAAACAGAGCACCTATGTGAGAAATTAAGAGACAATTGGCCTGGGAGTCTTCCTTAAATGGAGATTTTAGATGGATTTTTTTTTCACTCTCTTTTCTAATTAGAAGGATGAGGTGTGACTATCAGGACTAATGTGATCTTTCAGTATAAGTACCCTGGGGACACAATAAAGTCCAAAAAGAATAAAGTCAGATACTGCTACATGGACCTTTAATCCCACACCCTCTTCTCTTCTCTGACAGACTATTCCCAGTAGTATCTATGTTTTCTAATTTATAATCTCTAGTTATCCACTTATTCATTCCCTGCTACTTACAGACATTCCATGACATCCTCTTCCTAAAAAACAAATCCTGGAGACTACATTTTTTCTGTCTGTAAATTCCTCGAGAATATCAACTATTTCATTTTTGTATTATTCACATCTAGCTTAACGTCTGATACATATTTAGAATTTAGTAAATGCTTTTTAATTCTTGCTTTATTTCTTTCCTTTTAGTTAATGCAAAACAATTTTAAATAATTACTTTTTTCACAAACCTGGTAGTTTTAGACTTCTTTATTCTTCCCTGTCTTAAAAAATGTTACCTTTTCTTTCTTTATGTAAATTTCTTTATTATTTTAACTCATTAAATTATGTGCTTCACAGTTTAATGTACACACTCCTAAATATGTAGAATAAAATGTGATATTTGTCATTGCCCAGGCATCAATATTGTTCATCTCCCCCATCCACAATTATTCTTCTAAAATAAAATTTATTTCTTTTTTTTTTTTTCAAAAATGTGATGTAATCTCAGAAACATTTACTTCATTGCTTCCCATAAGCCTGGATAATCTAATAGAGAAATGAGGTAGAAGGCATAATGGGACTTTTGTGACAATAATGAAGTTACAAATTCTATGCATTTAAAAAAGTAGAACAAATGGCTTTCTCCATCCCTATGGGGCTTCTCCTATTTTCTAAAATAATTCAAATAACTTACAAGGAATAAGCAATCACACCACTTTTTGAAGTACCTGAGAATATATTTAATCTGACTAGATGATCTCATCATCACAAGTTGTTGTTCAAACATTTTTTCAGTCACATCTGACTATGATCCCTTGTGGAGTTTTCTTAGCAAACATACTTTAGTGGTTTGCCAATTTCTTCTCCAGCTTATTTTAACCATGAAGAAACACATTTTTTGCAAATTGGGTTAGGTTATTTGCTCAGGGCCATATAGCTAGCATGGCCATCACTGTGCACAAAACATTACAGGAGCTTAATGAATATCTGATGAATAAATGTATGGCTTTTCAACTAACAATGTCTTTTCAGTCACAGAAATGGCTTTCCACAAGCTATGGGTAATATAAAAACTTGTGGTCAATGTGGGGGAGGAAGGAAGAGAGGTGCCTCACTCATGCTAGCCCCAAGTGTTAGAGCAAAAGATAATTCACAATCTTTTCTTTTTATATTAGAAAAAAAGGAGAAAAAAAGGAAGGAGAGGATGGGAGGAGAAGGGAAGAAATGAAAAGGGTAGGAGAAGGGGAGAAGAGAAGAAAGAGGAAGACTTAAAGAAAGGGGAGGGAAAGGTAGGAGAAAAAGGAAGAGGAGAGAAGAGAAAGGATGAGGGAGAGAAGAGAGGAGAGGGAAAAGAAAGATGAGATAGCCCTTACCTTAGCAATTTGGATAAAATAATGTTATTTGGATAAGAGTAATCAAACAATTTCCTTTCATTTAAAGAGGAAAGCTGACATTTGGACTTATTCTTAAGAACCCTCTTCAGAGAACAGAATCTTCTACATATGGGGAACAGTGGTATATGATGACTATAAATAAGCATATATTTTATCTTCAGGACCCATGATTTCATTTACATTACTATAGTGTGCAAAAATGAAAAAAAAATCTTGAAGAACACAGAGTCTCTGTTTTATTGTTAAGTATTTCAGAAATATTCATTGTTGTTATCAACACTATTATTCCAGTCATATGACAAACTCCCAATGTGTTATCTCCTTCCACCAAAGCCAATTTCTATCCATCAGTGACTTAGTATAATCCAGGAGATATCCAAAATATATAAAAGTTAAGAGAGTTTCCTGTTACAGCTAGTCAGTGGTAATTGACTTTGGATTTATTTGATTCCAACTCAAGCAGTCTATATAATCTACCATATTACTTCTATCTGTTGGCCAAATTAGGAATGAGAAGCCTCAAAGGACAGAGTTGGGAAGTAGGAGGGCTGAGAGTAGTCTGAAAATGATAAAGCCTTCCTTTAATATAGTTGTTTTTTTTTCCTTTCTACAAACACATTTTCTATTTTCCTTATCTGCTGAGTGATTCATTGCAGTTCAAGGGTACTACATGTGGATGATCCAAAGTCCTGAGTTCAGTGTACCTAAGTTTACCTGAGTCTCATGGATCCCTGTTGTCTCCTCAGTGTGTGTGTGTGTGTGTGTGTGTGTGTGTGTGTGTGTGTGTGTGTGTGTGTTGGCTATAGAATCTGCCAATCTTGGCTATGGAAGGAGGAAAATGACAGACATTTGGTCAAGCCTTTGATTTTCCAATTTACTTCCAATTTCTCCTTTTTTTTTTCTGGGACTTAGAGGAAGCACCATTCAGCTGAGGATTTGAGGTAATGAGGATAAATGCAAAGATAGAGGAAAAAATAGGCAGACAGGGACAGAAAAAAATATGGTTGTGACCAAATGAGACTTAGGCATGATGTGCCTGTCTCAGTTTCCCTCAGTTACTGTCTCAGTCTCCCTCAGTTACTGTCTCAGTTTCCCTCAGTTATAGTATCAGTCTCCCTTAATTGCTGTTTCAGTCTCCCTTAATTGCTCTGTCCCAGAATAGCATACCCACTTCCTGACCTTCAGAAATAATTGAACTCACATTCCAAAGTAATCATGAAACCTCCAGATGGCCAGTCTCGACCTCCCCTTATCTATGACCCAGACAAGCAGCCTGCTTTGGCAAGGCTCCTTACTCCCTAACTTGTCAGAACTGAATTTATGGTTTCCTTGGACACCAGATGTGCTCAGCTGTTCCCATGAGTTCTTTGTCTCCCTGAGCTATAGGACCCTATATAATGTTTGAAGTTCCTTGATGGAGCTGCTGTGCACTTTGTATTCAGTCAGCTAACATGGCTACTGAGTACTTTGTATTCAGTCGGCTAACATGGCTGTGGCTGTGTTGGTCTCCGGGGTGGACTGCGTGCTTTGAGACAAGAGTCCCACCAGTCCTGATCCATAGCTATGGATTCTGAACTCTCAATTAACATCAATAAAGCATTACCTAATTTCCATGTGTGATACTGCCTCAGTTTCTCCCTGAGCATTATGACACCCTCCTCTTTGAATGGGGTTTGAATAGGACAAATGAATATTGACTTTGGGAAGTACTGATATCTATGAATGGTAAATGTGATAGCTACTTCTTAAAAGAGAAGGAATGGACTCAAGATGTAGAGTTAAACAAACATGTGGGGAAATGGCCAAAATGGGAATTTGTTTTGATTAACTGTATATTTGTTGCAAGGGTTTTGGTTTTCTACTTATTTTTCTAACTGGTGGAGAGAGTGGGAAAGACTGAAAAATGTCACTTGAAAAAAATACATTAAAAATAGAAGAGAGGAAATGATGATGTATTCTGAATGGTATAGCTTCTGGCCAGCCAAATCCCCAAGAGCAAAGCGATCTCACCACAAACAGCACAGACTGTACTCTGGAGGAACTTCTACACTGAGGCTCCACTTTCCTAAGTGATGGCTACTTTTCCCAGAACACTATTTCTGGAAAATTTCAGCTCAGCTTTCCTCCACTCCTTTCTCACCCTCCTTCCTCCAATTTTATAAACATGAGCTTTAGATTAACTTTGATTAGATCAATTCATTGTTCCTGAAAAGATTGTGTCAATCTCCTCCCCAAAGGTGTATTGTCCTCTCATTTTTATAACTTTCTAAACTAAAGTGTCCCTCTCTCAACAGAAATATGGGCCATTATTTCTTCCATCAACATATAAGATTTTTCAGGACAAAGTCTAATTTGCTTTTATATTTGTATCCTAAATCCTTACTATAATATTTGGCAACTACTTGGTAATTATCTTTTTTCTTTCATCCATACACACTGTGTCTGATGATGGACTTTTAGAATATTTGATCCCTAATTGAAGAAAAAAATCATTTGCTTCTAGTACATCATGAAGCTGATGTTTGTTTTTCTGACTGGGTCTAAGGAGTTCTCAGTAAGTAGGAACTGAGCCAAAGTAGATGTTGAATCTTCCCAAAAAGAACAGCCAAGGAGTCAGAGAGAACTGCACAAGTCCTCTCCTCCCCAGCTTCTTAAATTGTGTATCATAACCCCATATGGGGTTCCATACATGAATGTGATGGTCATGAAATTATAATTTATTAACAGTAATTTTAATATTAGTATATGATTTATTATCAAAATTTTTATATTTACTTTTTATATTATATGTATTTTTTATATCATATATATGTATATGTACATATATATATGTATATATATGTTTATATATCCAGTGTCATGTAATAATTTCTCAGGCAAAAAGAAGTTGCTCTTGGAAAAAGTTTAAGAAGCCCTGCTCCAACACAATAATCAGACCTATAGTAATCAAATATTTGATAACCCACCCCCCTCCAACTCCAGCTTCTGAAACAAAAACTCATTACTTGATAAAAATTAAAGGAAAAACTGGAAAATAATGTGTCAGAAAGTCAGCATAGATCTACATATAACACCCCATACCAAATGTATAAAAGCTCCATATCTATAAAACCCCATACCAAAATAAGGTGGAAATGGGTATGTGATTTGGGCATAAAGAATGATATCATAAACAAATTAGGAGAGCAAGGATAATTTACGTATCAGATCTTTAGAGAAGGGAGGAATTTATGACCAAAGAAACTAGAAAACTTTATAAAAGGCAAAATAGGCAATCTTTGATTACATTAAATGAAAAAGTTTTTGCCCAAACAAAACCAACAGAAACAAGATTAAAAGAGAAGTAAAAAACTGGGGAAAAAAACTTTACTACTAGTGTATCTCTTAAAAGGTCTCAATTCTAAAATATATGAAAAATGGAATCAAATTTATAAGAATACAATTAATTCCCCACTTGATAAATGGTCAAAGGATATGAACAA
>JAJPUD010008301.1:0-52571 GCA_023553655.1 Myrmecobius fasciatus
CTAAAAGTTGGTTTTATGAAAAAACCAACAAAATAGATAAACCTCTATTTAATTTAATTAGAAAAAGGAAAGAGGAAAATCAAATTGTTAGTCTCAAAAATGAAAAAGGAGAACTTTCCACCAATGAAGAGGAAATTAGAGCAATAATCAGGAGTTACTTTGCCCAACTGTATGCCAATAAATTTGATAACCTAAGTGAAATGGAGGAATATCTACAAAAATATAGATTGCCCAGATTAACAGAAGAGGAAATAAATTACTTAAATAGTCCCATTTTAGAAAAAGAAATAGAACAAGTCATTAATCAGCTCCCTAAGAAAAAATGCCCAGGACCAGATGGATTTACATGTGAATTCTACCAAACATTTAAAGAACAATTAACTCCAATATTATATAAACTATTCGAAAAAATAGGGAATGAAGGACTCCTACCAAACTCCTTTTATGATACAGACATGGTTCTGATAACTAAACCAGGTAAAACAAAAACAGAGAAAGAAAATTATAGACCAATCTCCTTAATGAATGTTGATGCAAAAATCTTAAATAAAATATAAGCAAAGAGATTACAGAAAATCATTCCCAGAATAATACACCATGACCAAGTAGGATTTATACCAGGAATGCAGGGATGGTTCAATATTAGGAAAACTATTAACATAATTAACTATATTAATAACCAAATTAACAAAAAACATATGATAATCTCAATAGATGCAGAAAAAGCAATTGATAAAATCCAACATCCATTCCTATTAAAAACATTAGAGAGTATAGGAATTAATGGACTTTTCCTTAAAATAGTTGGTAGCATCTATTTAAAACCATCAGCTAGCATCATATGTAATGGTGATAAACTGGAACCATTCCCAATAAGATCAGGGGTGAAACAAGGTTGCCCACTATCACCATTACTATTCAATATTGTATTAGAAATGCTAGCCTTGGCAATAAGACAAGAAAAAGAGATAAAGGAATTAGAGTAGGTCATGAGGAAACCAAATTATCACTCTTTGCAGATGATATGATGTTCTACTTAGAGAACCCTAGAGAATCAACTAAAAAACTATTAGAATTAATCCACAACTTTAGCAAAGTTGCAGGATACAAAATAAAGCCACATAAATCATCAGCATTTTTGTACATCACCAACAAAATGCAACAGCAAGAGATACAAAGAGAAATTCCATTCAAAAAACTATCGATAGTATAAAATATTTGGGAATATATCTGCCAAGGGAAATTCAGGATCTATATGAGCAAAACTACAAAACACTCTCCACACAAATAAAGACAGATCTAAGCAATTGGAAAAACATCAAGTGCTCTTGGATAGGTCGAGCGAATATAATAAAGATGGCAATACTACCTAAACTAATCTATCTATTTAGTGCTATACCAATCAAACTCCCAAGAAATTATTTAACTGACCTAGAAAAAATAGCAACAAAATTCATCTGGAAAAACAAAAGGTGAAGAATTTCAAGGGAATTAATGAAAAAAAATGCAAATGAGGGTGGCCTAGCTGTACCAGATCTAAAACTATATTATAAAGCAGTGGTCACCAAAACCATTTGGTACTGGCTAAGAAATAGAGTAGTGGATCAGTGGAATAGGTTAGGTTCACAGGACAAAATACTCAATGACAATAGTAATCTAGTGTTTGATAAACCCAAAGACCCCAGTTTTTGGGATAAAAACTCACTATTTGACAAAAACTGCTGGGATAATTGGAAACTAGTATGGAAGAAATTAGGCATTGAACCACACCTAACACCATATACCAAGATAAGGTCAAAATGGATTCATGATCTAGGCATAAAGAATGAAATTATAAACAAATTAGAACAATGTAGGATGGTTTACCTCTCAGACCTGTGGAGGGGGAAGGAATTTGTGACCAAAGATCAACTAGAGGTCATCATTAATCACAAAATAGATAAGTTTGATTATATCAAGTTAAAAAGTTTTTGTACAAACAAAATGAATGCAGACAAGATTAGAAGGGTAGCAGTAAACTGGGAAAATATTTTTACATCCAAAGGTTCTGGTAAAGGTCTCATTTCTAAAATATATCGAGAATTGACTCAAATATATAAGAATTCAAGCCATTCTCCAATGGATAAATGGTCAAAAGATATGAACAGACAATTTTCAGATGAAGAAATTGAAACTATTTCTGGTCACATGAAAAGGTGCTCCAAATCACTATTGATCAGAGAAATGCAAATTAAGACAACTCTGAGATACCACTACACACCTGTCAGATTGGCTAAAATGACAGGAAATGATAATGATAATTGTTGGAGGGTATGTGGGAAAACTGGGACACTGATACATTGTTGGTGGAACTGTGAACGGATCTAACCATTCTGGAGAGCAATTTGGAACTATGCTCAAAAAGTTATCAAGCTGTGCATACCCTTTGACCCAGCAGTGTTTCTACTGGGCCTATATCCCAAAGAGATTTTAAAGAAGGGAAAGGAACCCACATGTGCAAAAATGTTTGTGGCAGCCCTTTTTGTAGTGGCAAGAAACTGGAAATTGAAAAGATGCCCATCAATTGGAGAATGGCTGAATAAATTATGGTATATGAATGTTATGGAATACTATTGTTCTGTAAGAAACGACCAACAGGAGGATTTCAGAGAAGCCTGGAGAGACTTGCATGAACTGATGCTGAATGAAATCAGCAGAACCAGGAGAACATTATACACAGCAACAAGACTATACGATGATCAATTTTGATGGACATGGTTCTCTTCAACAATGATGTGATTCAAACCAGTTCCTATTGTTCAGCGATGAACATAGTCATGTACGTCCAGAGAGAGGCCTGTGGGAACTGAGTGTGAACCACAACACAGCAGTTTAACGCTTTCTATGAATATTTCCATGCATTTTGTTTTCCTTCTTCGGTTGTTTTTTTTCTTCTTCTCTTTCTAGATCTGATGTTTCTTGTGCAGTAAGATAACTGTATAGATATGTATACATGTATTGTATTTGTCATATAATTTATCCTATTTAGCATGTATTAGATTACCTGTCATCTAGGGGTGTGGGGTAGGGGAAAGCAGGAGAAAAGCTTGGGAAAAAAAGTTTTTGCAAAGGTCAATGTAGAAAAATCACTCATATGTTTTGTAAATAAAAAGCTTTATTAAAAGAAAAAAAAATAAAAAATAAAAAAAAATAAATTGATGTGGCTTCCTTCCAACACTCTTCTATTAAGGAGGTAAGTAGAAAGAGTACAGTCTCTGTGGTCAAGAGAACTGGAATTCAAATTCTGCTTTTGTGACTTTAGACAAGATATTTTCATTTCCCTGTGCTTCAATTTCTTCATCTATAAAATTAGAAGAATAAGCTAAATGGCCTCTGAAATTTTTTCTAGCTCTCAAGTTAACATCTATGAACAATGGATCTCAAAATATTTCATAATAAAAGGATGTTCCACTTTAAGAGATGCCCATAGACTCACATCCATATGGACTCGTTAGTGGTTATTTGTATTGTAAAAGTAATCTTCATTTTATAAAAAAAAAATTATGCATCTGTCTCTCCAGTGGAAATTGTTCAATATCAGACTCTTCACTGTCACCACTAGAGATGACATATAGCTAAGAATGACTTAGGTTTAGGGAATAACAACTTTGTCATGGTTTCCATGAATTTATACTTTGGAATTCTTTTGGGGTTTTACCTCTTTCATAAATCTTTTCCCAACAACTCTTTCATGTAAGGACCTATCTCTTCCTCTATCACTAATGTCAATAATATTTATATTTAATATTCTCTCTTAATATTATCTACTTAATATTGTCTTAATTATTTCATGTATAGCTGTATTCTATGCTAGAGGCAGCTAAGGTATAACAAGCAATCTAGCATTGTGAAGTGCCCACTCTATGTTAGGTACTATGCTAAGCCCTAGTCATACAAAGAAAGGCCAAAGGCAGTTCCTTACTATGAAGAAGCTAGACATTTTTAGAATAAAATGGACAAAATTGACATAGGGAAGGAGTAGCCTTAAGGATAATCAGGAAATGTTTTTGAAGCATATAAAACATATTTTCATATTAATCAGAATTGTGAAAGAAGGAACATCAAAAGAAAAAATCACAAGAAAGAATAAAGTAAGTGGGGAAAATTATTCAATTTATATTAGAGTCCATCAGTTTTTTATCTGGTTACGGAATTTTCCTTCATGAGTCCTTGTACTTGTCTTAGGTTCTTTAGATTCTTGTATTGTTGAGAAGAGCTGAATCAGTCATAATTGATCATCACATAAAGTTATTGATACTGTATATGATATTTTTTCTGCTCATTTCACTTTATGTCACTTCATATAAGTCTTTTCAAGTTTTTCTGAAATCTGCCTGTTCATCATTTGTTACTGCACAATAATGTATTTATATATCATACTTGTTACACCATTCCCCAATTGGTGGCATTCTCTCAGTTTCCAATATTTTGTCCCTATAAAAAGAGCTTTATAAATATTTTTGCACATGTAGGTCTTTTCCCCTTTTTTATGATCTCTTTGAGATACAGACCTAGTAGTGGTATTGTTAAGACAAAGATTGGCTGCTGTTTGGAAAAGATTCCAAATTGTACTTTATAATATTTGGATCAGCTCACAACTCCACCAAAAATGCATTAGTGTCCCAATTTTCCTACATCTTCTTCAATATTTATCACTTTTCTTTTTTGTCATATTGGCTACTCTGATAGGTGTGATGTGGTATCTCGGATTTGTTTTATTTTGCATTCCTCTAATCAAAAGTTGTTTAACATACAGCTTTTTAAAATTTGGGTAGTGACCTCATATGGGGTCTTGTAACTGAATGTGGGGGGGGTTGTAAAATTAGGATTTTTTAAAATTAGTTAAATGTTTGATTTGCACATCTATTTTATATACTTATATACCCAGGATCACATGAAAATTTTTCAAAGAGGGGTCATGAGTGGGAAAAGTTTAAGATTCTCTGACTTCTTCATATGCCTAAAGATGGATTGATTCTTCATCTGAAAATTGCCTGTTCTTATCCTTTGACCATTTATCAATTGGAGAATGGCTCCGTATTCTTATAAATTTGATTCAGTTCTCTATCACTAATTCTAGTTCCTTCACTTTTCAGAAAACTACCTTTCTCTGTCTCTCTCTCTGTCTCTGTCTCTCTGTGTGTCTCTGTCTGTCTCTGTCTATGTCTCTCTGTCTCTGTCTCTCTCTGTCTCTCTCTCTGTTTCTCTCTCTCTGTCTCTCTCTCTGTCTCTGTCTCTGTCTCTCTGTCTCTGTCTCTGTCTCTCTCTCTGTCTCTCTCTCTCTCTCTTCCCCCAGACCTTTCTCATCAATTTTCTCATTTTTCTTGGCCTGGAAAATTGTTTCACTCCATCCTCTTGTTGGTTCTTTCATTTCAGAATTCATTTGGAGGCATTATCTCAAAAAGTATTTGGAGAGGAATTTGAGAGTGGTTGGGTGAGTTCTTTCTTTTCCTTCTCTATCTTAGTTTACCCACCAATAAAACCATATACTTTTTTTAAAAAAAATTTAGTCAAGGGGTAGCTAGATAGCACAGTGAATAGAGAGTACTGGCTCACAAGTCAGGAGGACCAGAATTCAAATGCACCCTCAGATACTTAACAGTTACTAACTGTGTGATCCTGAGCAAATCATTTAATCCTAATTGCTTCACTATATATATATATATATATATATATCAGTCAAGTTATACATCATAGGGAGATAGATTTTGAGCTGGAAGAGAACTTAAAGTTCATCATATCCAACTTCATTTTTTACAAATGAGTAAACTGAGGCACAGAAAGATTGATCACATGATCCTACAGTTAATGTCTGAGAGAGGATTTGAATCAAGCCTTCTTAATTCCAAATCCAAAGTACTATCCATTGCACCACACTGTCATTAAAGATACTTCACCATACTTTCCTTATATATAAAACAAAGGGTTTGGACTAGATTATTTTAAAGTGCCCTTTCAGTCTTAAAATTTATATTGTATATTTAGAATCTTTTCCAGCTATTTCACTATTTATTTTTTAAATGACTCTTTGTGTCTCCTAAAAGGTTTTAAATGGGGAAAGAGATGGGTTGGATAATGAATTTTGGGGATCTTAAGCAGAATTTCCTGCTAAGTAAAAAAATCAAGAAGTGGCAGGTGCAATTAGATTAAATTAAATGATTCTTTCCATAATTTTATCCCATAGGAAGTGGGAAACTTCAGAATATTAGGAATCAATAGAAATGAAAGAACAATATCATTTAAATCCTCTATACCCGGCACATGCAAACATATATACACCTTTCTAAATACAGGCTTCTTCTTCTTTTCATGGCAGATGTGACAAATAATGTAATTCCCTTCCCAAACTCAGCATTAAGGATGGTGCACCTGTTCAAATCAAACTTCTAGAGTAGCCTTCTGAGACATCAAGATATATAGCCACAGTAAATTTCCAGAGACATATTAACATTCACCTTCATAATGCCTTAATTGTGCAGAAACCATTATACAAGAATGTTAAGGTGAAAAGGAAACTCGTGTAAATGTTAAAGGAAAAGAGCCAAGCAAGATGCCTAAATTAAAAGGGTGAAAGGTCCTGAACAGGCTTTCACTAGAGAAAGATTCATGGAGATGCACTGCCTAGACAAGAATAGACTTCCACATAAATTATCTCAATGTGATGCTAGGAAGTCAAGGGGAACTTTTTTAAAACCAGGAATTTGCAAAAGGTTAAATTAAAATGAAGATTGGACAATTATTTTTGTTCTCCTGCCTGGCAGGGTTTTTACTAATGTTTGTGTACAGAACTGATAACGGCGGGATA
Organism: Myrmecobius fasciatus; assembly: GCA_023553655.1. Classification (NCBI taxonomy): domain Eukaryota; kingdom Metazoa; phylum Chordata; class Mammalia; order Dasyuromorphia; family Myrmecobiidae; genus Myrmecobius; species Myrmecobius fasciatus. Next base: position 6,845 of record JAJPUD010008301.1, read on the forward strand.
CTTCAAAGCCTTTTCAGGAAAATCATATCATTGGTGAGAAAGCATTTGATTTTATAAAAAGCTTACATTTGTAAGTGATATTGAAAAGAAAAAGGCTTGCATGAGCTAAGTGCTCCATGAGGTTATTTGTGTGAAAGCTAGTAGGGTTCCACAGATCTTCGTCATGCTCATTATCATGGGGTGGGAGAGTTGTTTTTTTTTTTTTTTTAATGGGAATAGTTAATTATGTAGAATTCCTTTGTGCATGAAGGTTACACCACTGACCCACAATTAGTAGAATATGGCCTCTGGATCATGTATCTAGGAGGTGAGAGACTCAAGCACTTTGCCACCCAGATTAACTTGCCTGATCCTCTTGTGAAGCTTTTTGTAAGATGGCTAGTAATGTTCATTGATTGACTAAATGAATGAATGGTCAGGGCTTGAGATATATGTTTATGGAAATGTTCTCTATGGAAAGTTAGCTACATTGTTTGAACATGCATCGCTGGCATCAAGCTCTGTTAATTGGCCCAGGTGCAGGGAACAGATAAAGATAGAAGCACAGAATCTTGGAACATAAGAGCCAAATGGATTCCTGAGCCATTTACCATTAAAATGTCATAATAATTGCTTACTTTTCCAGTCCTTTCTTGTTTGCAAAGTGCTTTACATACATTTTTTCATTTCACAGAATCTTAAGAGTTAGAAGAAATCACAGAAATATCTGGTCCAGTATCAATCCCTTTGATTGCAACCCTGAAAATTGGCCATCCAGTCTCTACTTGAAGAAGTCGACTGAAGAGGAAAGTCACAGATTTCAGGGAGGTCCATTTCACTTTTGGGACAGCTCTCATTGTTAGGGAAGTTTTCCTTATATTAAATGGAAACCTGCCTGTCTTCACCCTCCTCCTACTGCTCCTGCCTCTGTCTTTTTGGGTAGAATAAGAGGAAGAGAATAAGCATTCATAAAGCCTTTACTATATGCTGCTACTGTGCCAAGTGCTCTGAAAATATTATCTCACAATATTAATATAATATATAACAGCCCTGCAAACTATTATTATTCTGATTTTACAATTGAGGAAGCTTGAAGTAAACTGAGGTTAAGTTACTTGCCCAGGGTCATGCAGCTAGGAAGTATCTAAACTTGGATTTGAACTTATATCTCCCTGTCTCAGCCCAGCAGTGGGCCGCCCAAAAACCTCTAGAATAAATCTAATCCTTTTCCCCCATGACAGTCATTCAAACACTTAAAAATAAATGTCATACCCTCTCTACTATATTTTCTTTTCACCAGTCTAAACATACCCAGTTTCTCAAAGAGATTCTTGAATGGCATTATATCCATTACCCCACCATCACCCCCTCCTCCATCCTAGTTGATTTTCTCTGACCATGCTAGAATTTATGACTCAATTTTCTAAAAAACAAATAAAAACTATTTTTAAACCGAACTAAATACAATATTGTAAACACAAACTTGAACTATGGCCTCCCTTAATCTGGTTACTGTGCTTCCCTTAATCTGGATACTATGCCTCCCTTAATGCAGTCTAAGATTACCTTAACTTTTTTATGTATTATCTCATATTGCTGACTTATGGTGATTTATGTTAACATTTAACCCAAAGATCCAGGTCCTTTCCCACATAAACTGTTGTCTTATCAATCCTGCTTTATCCCTTACCTGTAAAGATGACATTTTGAATGTAAATGTAAGAATGTATCTCTACTAAATTCCCTTATTAGATTCAGTTCATCATTTTAGCCTGTCAAGATCTTTTGGGGTCCTGAGTGAAATCCAATGCATTAACTGTCATTTCCAACTTTTTGTCATCTTCACATTTTATAAAAATTCTATGAATGCTTTAACTTTAACTGTTGGTATTGAAAGACATAAGGCTGAGCACAGATTCCTGGGACACTTCACAGTAGTACATAATTTAAATTGAGATGAGACCATTAATAGCTACCCTTTGAATCTAGTTCTTCTTCAATATAACCATATAACTAAACAACCAAGCAACATTTATTAAATAATTTCAAATGCCAGAAACATTGATAAGTACTAGAAAAACAGGGACAAAAGCAAACTTTTAGTGAAGGACATGAAGTGTTAATGTGTATATACATACAAATACATACAAATAAAATGCAAGGTAGATTTAAAAGGGAAGGTGCAAGCAATATGCAGAATAGGAGAAGTCCTTCACAGTAGGTGATCCTGGGAAATATCTTAAAAGAAATAAAGAATTCTTGAGGCTTTCTCTGAGAAGAGAGCATCCTCCGACACATAGTAGATCAAGACAAAGACACAGAGATATTAGGTAGAGTAAAGTGTGGTAGGAGCATCAAGTTTGCCAATATGGTTGGACCATAACAATTGTGAAGGGGAATGATATGCAAAAAGACCTTAGGACAGGAAAGAGATAAATTATGAAAACTTTAGATGCCTAAAAAATTCACATTCAATCCTAAGACAAATAGAGAACCACTGGAGTTTATTGAGTAAAAGAGTGATAAGATTAGGCCTTTGCCCTAATCACTTTAATAAAATATTAATAAAATAAAATTTTTAAATTTTTGAAAAATTAAATTAAAATAATAAAAAATCATTTTAATAGCTTTGTGTGGAGTTGAGGCAAGGAGATCAGTAGGAGAATATTATAGTATTCTAGGCTTGAGGAAATAAGGATCCTTTTGGTGTACGAAAGATGCTGTAGAGATAGGAATGACAATATTTGGCTACCAATTGTTTTTGTGAGATGAGTAAATGAAGAGCAGCTAGGTGGAGTAGTGGTTAGAGCACCAGCCCTGAAGTCAGGAGGACCTGAGTTCAAATCTGGCCTCAGATACTTAACACTTCCTAGCTGTGTGACTCTAGGCAAGTCACTTAACCCCAATTGCCTCAGCAAAAAGAGAGAGAGAGAGAGACAGAGAGAAACAGAGAGAGACAGAGAGAGACAGAGAGAAATAGAGAGAGACAGAGAGAGACAGAGAAAGATGAGTAAATGAGAAATTGAGAATAAAAGCAAAGTGGTAAACATTGAATGGCCATAAAAATGATCGCATCCTTAACAGTAATAGGGAAATTTAGAAGATGTAGAGCTTGAGAGTAAAATGATGACTTCTGCTTTGAGCATGTGAAGATAATTATTGGACATCCAATTTGAAATAGATATTTAGTGATGTGGGACTAGAACCCACAAGAAAAATTAGAGCTGGATAAAGGTTGTACTGTTATCATCTAGTCTACATCATTTGATTTCTTTTCAAAAGTAAACTTAAAATTTTTTAAAGGATTTCAGTAAAGCATTTAACAAAGTTTCTCTTTACTTTTCTTGTGAACAAAATAATTCACAAGAAGAGCAAGGGGAACTTTGTTAAATGCTTTGCTGAAACATCATTACATTATGACTATAGTTATTCCTCTATCTACCAATCTATAGTAATTGGTCAAATGAGAAAGTAGGGTTACTTTGGCATGGACTTTTTTTTTATAAATCTGCCTTATTTTTTTTCACTTGATCTCCCTGTCCCACTCAGACTAGAAGTGCAGCAGCCACTCACAAGCTTGAGTCCACTACAGAACAATTCCAGCTTTGCACCTTTTCCAAACTGCTCCATTTCCAACCTAGGCTGGTTTGCCCCTTCTCTCCCTACCAGAAGCTTGCAATAATGATGCTTGATTTAGTAACTCACCCAATTGACTTTTTTTCTTACATTAATTCAGAATTTCTGAGCTCAAGTAATCAACTAACTTCAGTCAATCTAGTAGCAGGAATTAGTGAAAGTGTGCTCCAACATACTTTACTCTATTTAATTTTAATGATCATTGCTTCATTTTATAAGTGCTCAGAAACCATCACTTTAAAGGTGTATTCCAACATTTCATAGGAAGTGGAAGTAATGATCACTGGCCAACAATTTTCAGATTGTATCCTCTTACCATTAAAAAAAAATTAGGACAACTTTTGGCTTTAACCAGTTTTATTGTCCTCCCATTGTCTAAGATTTTACAAGGACTCCTTCCAGGGGTGGAGCCATGGTGGCGGAGATCAGACAGGAGTCTCTGTAACCTCCTCTAACCTTCCCTCAAACCAACAACATATGAAATCTCTAGACTGATTTTGAAGCAAAAAAATCCACAATATCTGGAGAACAACACGATTCTAGAAGAAGATAACTCTGGAAGAACCTCAAAACAGGTCTGTTTTAATTGGGCAGGGGGGTGGTCTGCTGAACCCAGACTACAGTGCAGGGAGACCGGGGCAGGGAGCTGGAGCAGGGAGCTGGAACAGGAGTCGAAACAGGAGTCGGAACAGGAGTGGGAGCGTTGTGCTTTTCACACACCTGGGAGTCTTCTGCGGGCCTCTTGGGCCAATCGGTCCTGATTGTGGGCAAGTGGTTTGGAGGGTCTGCCTTTTGTGGGGAGTAGATTGTGAACCACTGAACCCCTGATGAGCATCAGAGACCTAGCTGCCATTATACAACATCCTAGGGCGATCAATCAATCAGCAAGACAGATCAGCACCAGAAATAATTCAAGCAGTGGAGCTGCCCAGTACCTGAAATAATTCAATCAGCAGAACTGCCCCAGGGTGAACTAAAGCAGAACTGCCCAGCACCTGACATAATTCAATCAGCAGAACTGCCCAGTACCTGAAGTAACTCAATCAGCAGAACTGCCCTGGGGCAAATTAAAGCTGTCCCACCTTTGCCCTAAACAGACCTCACACCTTTAAAAAAAATGAATAAAAAAACCAAAAAGAGCTCTCACCATAGACAACTTTTATGGAGAGATGGAAGAACAGACCTCAAATCCTGAGGCCCCTAAAGGTAAAGCAACTCCAGAAAAAGCCCCAAAGAGAGACATAAACTGGTCTCCATGTCACAAGGCTTTCTTTGAAGATTGCATAAAAAATCTTAAAAGAGAGTTAGAAGAAACATGGGGAAACGAAATGAGATCACTGCAAAATAAAATAGAAAAAAATGGAAAAAGAATGCAATGAACAAAAAAATGTAATTGGTCAATTGCAAAAGGAACTAAAAACAGTAACTGGAGAAAATAAGACATTAAAAATTAGAATCGAACAATTGGAAATGAATGACTCATCAAGACTTCAAGAATCAGTCAAACAAAAACAAAAAAATGAAAAGATAGAGAAAAACATAAAATATCTCCTAGGAAAAACAACAGACCTCGAAAATAGATCTAGGAGAGACAATCTAAGGATTATGGGGCTTCCTGAAAGCCATGATGAAAAAAAGAACCTAGACACTATCTTCCAGGAAATCATAAAATAAAATTGCCCTGATATTTTAGACCCAGAATGCAAAATACTCCTTGAAATAATCCACTGATCACCTCCTGAAAGAAACCCAAAAATTAAGTCCCCCAGAAATATCGTGGCTAAATTCCAGAACTATCATACCAAGGAAAAGATATTACTAGAAGCCAGAAAGAAACAATTTAAATATCGGGGAGCCACAATTAGGATCACACAGGACCTAGCAGCTTCTACTTTGAAGGATCAAAGGGCCTGGAATCAGATATTCCGAAGTGCAAAGGAACTTGGATTACAGCCAAGAATAAGTTACCCAGCTAGAATGAGCATTATCTTCCAGGGAAGAAGATGGTCATTCAATGATATAGGAGAATTTCACCTATTTCTACTGAAAAGACCAGAACTGAACAAAAAAAGTGATCTACGAACACCGAACACAAGAGAAACAAAAAGGTAACAAGGAAAAAAAAACTCTTGAGAACTATATTTATGTTATAGATACTTATACAATGAGGGTTGATTTTATGAATCTATTATTACATTATGATTATGATATGATTACTGTGATCTTATGATTATTATGATATAATTATTGTGATTTTATGATTATTATGATATGATAAACGGAAAAAAAATTAGAGGTAGAAAAGGGATAACACTGGAAGAAGAGGAAAAGAAGGTAAAATACGGGAAATTACATCACATGTAGAGGCAAAGAAAACCTATAATGATTGAGGGAAAAAAGGGAGGGAATGGGAATTTGGTTAATCTCCATCTCATCAGATTTGGCTCAGAGGAAATAATAGACATACTTATAAGGAAACAGGAGGGAAAGGGGGAAAAAGGGGGTGGGTGGGGCTCTAAAGGGGAAGGATTGTTTGAGGAAAGTGGTTATCAAAATCAAAATAGCAGGGAGGAGGGAAAGGGGATGAGAAAGAGAAAAGCATAAGCTAGGGTAAATAAGATGGCAGGAAATACAGAATTAGTTATTTTAACTGTGAATGTGAATGGAATGAACTCTCCCTTAAAGCGGAAGCAGATAGCAGACTGGATTAAAAACCAGAATCCAACAATATGTTGTATACAAGAAACACATCTGAAACATAGAGATACATACAGGGTGAAGGTAAAAGGCTGGAGCAGAATCTATTATGCTTCAGGTGAACAAAGAAAAGCAGGGGTAGCAATCCTGATCTCAGACCAAGTAAAAGCAAAGATAGACTTAATTAAAATAGACAAAGAAGGAAATTATATCTTCCTAAAGGGTACCATAGATAATGAAGCAATATCAATACTAAACATATATGCACCAAGTGGTATAGCATGGAAATTGCTAGAGTAAAAGTTCAGAGAGATGCAAGAAGAAATAGACAGCAAAACTATAATAGTGGGGGATTTCAACCTCCCTCTCTCAGAACTTGATAAATCAAACCACAAAATAAATAAGAAAGAAGTTAAGGAGGTAAACAAAATGTTAGAAAAGTTAGGTATGATAGATCTTTGGAGGAAATTAAATGGAGACAGAAAGGAGTTTACTTTTTTCTCAGCAGTCCATGGAACTTATACAAAAATTAACCATGTGTTAGGACACAAAAACCTCAAAATCAAATGCAGGAAGGCAGAAATAATAAATGCATTTTTTTCAGATCATGACAGAATAAAAATCACATGCAATATAAGGCCAGGAGAAAATAGACCAAAAACCAATTGGAAACTAAATAATTTTATCCTAAAGAATGAGTGGGTGAAACAGCAAATTACAGACACAATTACTAATTTCATCCAAGAGAATGACAATAATGAGACAACATACCAAAATTTGTGGGATACAGCCAAAGTGGTAATAAGGGGAAATTTTATATCTCTAGATGCTTATTTGCATAAAATAGAGAAAGAGAAAATCAATGAATTGGGCTTGCAACTAAAAAAGCTACAGAAAGAACAAATTAAAAACCCCCAATTAAATGCCAAACTTGAAATCCTAAAAATAAAAGGAGAGATTAGTAAAATTGAAAATAAAAAAATTATTGAATTAATAAATAAAACTAAAAGTTGGTTTTATAAAAAAACCAACAAAATAGATAAACCTCTATTTAATTTAATTAGAAAAAGGAAAGAGGAAAATCAAATTGTTAGTCTCAAAAATGAAAAAGGAGAACTTTCCACCAATGAAGAGGAAATTAGAGCAATAATCAGGAGTTACTTTGCCCAACTGTATGCCAATAAATTTGATAACCTAAGTGAAATGGAGGAATATCTACAAAAATACAGATTGCCCAGATTAACAGAAGAGGAAATAAATTACTTAAATAGTCCCATTTAAGAAAAAGAAATCGAACAAGTCATTAATCAACTCCCTAAGAAAAAATGCCCAGGACCAGATGGATTTACATGTGAATTCTACCAAACATTTAAAGAACAATTAACTCCAATATTATATAAACTATTCGAAAAAATAGGGAATGAAGGACTCCTACCAAACTCCTTTTATGATACAGACATGGTACTGACACCTCAACCAGGTAAAACAAAAACAGAGAAAGAAAATTATAGACCAATCTCCTTAATGAATATTGATGCAAAAATCTTAAATAAAATATTAGCAAAGAGATTACAGAAAATCATTCCCAGAATAATACACCATGACCAAGTAGGATTTATACCAGGAATGCAGGGATGGTTCAATATTAGGAAAACTATTAACATAATTAACTATATTAATAACCAAATTAACAAAAAAATTGATAATCTCAATAGATGCAGAAAAAGCATTTGATAAAATCCAACATCCATTCCTATTAAAAACATTAGAGAGTATAGGAATTAATGGACTTTTCCTTAAAATAGTCGGTAGCATCTATTTAAAACCATCAGCTAGCATCATATGTAATGGTGATAAACTGGAACCATTCCCAATAAGATCAGGGGTGAAACAAGGCTGCCCACCTTGGCAATAAGACAGGAAAAAGAGATTAAAGGAATTAGAGTAGGTCATGAGGAAACCAAATTATCACTCTTTGCAGATGATATGATGGTCTACTTAGAGAACCCTAGAGAATCAACTAAAAAACTATTAGAATTAATCCACAACTTTAGCAAAGTTGCAGGATACAAAATAAATCCACATAAATCATCAGCATTTTTATACATCACCAACAAAATGCAACAGCAAGAGATACAAAGAGAAATTCCATTCAAAATAACTATCGATAGTATAAAATATTTGGGAATATATCTGCCAAGGGAAATTCAGGATCTATATGAGCAAAACTACAAAACACTCTCCACACAAATAAAGTCAGATCTAAACAATTGGAAAAACATCAACTGCTCTTGGATAGGTCGAGCGAATATAATAAAGATGGCAATATTACCTAAACTAATCTACTTATTTAGTGCCATACCACTCAAACTCCCAAGGGATTATTTAACTGACCTAGAAAAAATAACAACAAAATTCATCTGGAAAAACAAAAGGTCAAGAATTTCAAGGGAATTAATGAAAAAAATGCAAATGAGGGTGGCCTAGCTGCACCAGATCTAAAACTATGTTATAAAGCAGTGGTCACCAAAACCATTTGGTACTGGCTAAGAAATAGAGTAGTGGATCAGTGGAATAGGTTAGGTTCACAGGACAAAATACTCAATGACAATAGTAATCTAGTGTTTGATAAACCCAAAGACCCCTGTTTTGGGGATAAAAACTCACTATTTGACAAAAACTGCTGGGATAATTGGAAACTAGTTTGGAAGAAATTAGGCATTGACCCACACCTAACACCATATACCAAGATAAGGTCAAAATGGATTCATGATCTAGGCATAAAGAATGATATTATAAACAAATTAGAACAATGTGGGATGGTTTACCTCTCAGACTTGTGGAGGGGGAAGGAATTTGTGACCAAAGATCAACTAGAGGTCATCATTAATCACAAAATAGATAAGTTTGACTATATCAAGTTAAAAAGTTTTTGTACAAACAAAATGAATGCAGACAAGATTAGAAGGGTAGCAGTAAACTGGGAAAATATTTTTACATCCAAAGGTTCTGATAAAGGCCTCATTTCTAAAATATATAGAGAATTGACTCAAATATATAAGAATTCAAGCCATTCTTTAATGGATAAATGGTCAAAAGATATGAACAGATAATTTTCAGACTAAGAAACTGAAACTATTTCCGGTCACATGAAAAGGTGCTCCAAGTCACTATTGATCAGAGAAATGCAAATTAAGACAACTCTGAGATACCACTACACACCTGTCAGATTAGCTAAAATGACAGGAAATGATAATGATAACTGTTGGAGGGTATGTGGGAAAACTGGGACACTGATACATCGTTGGTGGAACTGTGAACGGATCCAACCATTCTGGAGAGCAATCTGGAACTATGCTCAAAAAGTTATCAAACTGTGCATACCATTTGACCTAGCAGTGTTTCTACTGGGCCTATATCCCAAAGAGATTTTAAAGGAGGGAAAGGAACCCACATGTGCAAAAATATTTGTGGCAGCCCTTTTTGTAGTGGCAAGAAACTGGAAATTGAAAGAATGCCCATCAATTGGAGAATGGCTGAATAAATTATGGTATGTGAATGTTATGGAATATTATTGTTCTGTAAGAAACGACCAACAGGAGGATTTCAGAGAGGCCTGGAGAGACTTGCATGAACTGATGCTGAGTGAAATCAGCAGAACCAGGAGAACATTATACACAGCAACAAGACTATATGATGATCAATTTTGATGGACATGGTTCTCTTCAAGAATGATGTGATTCAAACCAGTTGTTCAGCCATGAAGATAGTCATATATATCCAGAGAGAGGCCTGTGGGAACTGAGTGTGAACCACAACACAGCATTTTAACGCTTTCTGTGAATATTTCCATTCATTTTGTTTTCCTTCTTAGGTTGTTTTTTCTTCTTTGCTTTCTAGATCTGATGTTTCTTGTGCAGTAAGATAACTGTATAGATATGTGTACATGTATTGTATTTCTCATATAATTTATCCTATTTAGCATGTATTAGATTACCTGTCATCTAGGGGTGGGGAGTGGGGGGAAGGAGGGGAAAAGCTTGGGAAAAAAAAGTTTTTGCAAAGGTCAATGTAGAAAAATCACTCATATGTTTTGTAAATAAAAAGCTTTATAAAAAAAATTTTACAATTACAAACTGGCTTATTATTATATTTTCCAGATACTTTCATTACACTACTGTGTAATACACTAGTTCAAATAGACCTTGTGACTTGAACTCATTGCTCTCTCATGATCTCATACCTTTTGTATCATCTGCCATTTGCCCCATCCTTCCTAGAGGACATTCTTCTTGGTTGAGAAAAAAGTGGAATAATAGCTAAGTAGTTCATATTTTTCATCATTATCCATCAATCATCTCATTTGCCCTGAGCAAGTTCCTATCTCATCTTAGGTATTCTTCTTGCCTTTAATATATCCTGTTTTTAAAAAATGATCTTTTCTTGTTTGTTTCCCTTAACATTTATTCTCAGCTCCAGCTCATTTTGGTTTTTATCACTCCTCACAATATTTTTGCATTTTCTTTTGTATTCATCTTTTGTTATTTGGTTTTGCAGCTATCTTTCATATAATTTTGTTAAAAATCTTAGTTCACTGTACATTAGCCTCTTTAGTCAGTTCTATAGTAAATTGGTAGTGATAATAACCACAGCACCTGTACCATTGGTTTTCAGTGTTTTTGCCCAGGACTTTATTATTCTTGGTGATATTTTGTAGGTTCTTTTGGGTGTTACTATTTATCGCCACATGAATCACAAGGAATGGGGATTGGTCATCTAGTTTGACAAATCTTGGGAAGCTCTCCATCATGTCCTAGATTCTTCCTCAGGAAGACAGCAAACCATTCTGTTGTTTGTCATATCAAGAAACAGAAATGTTTTCTTTTTGCTCTCCATGACCAGAGTTTTCTCAGTATTTGCTGATCTCATTTCTGATGGCATGTGTATGTACATTCACACCAGCATTTCTTAAGAGGTAAAAAGTTGATTTTTTGAGAACTTTTTATTTCTTTACAAGTACTTAGAAGTCCTTTTGTTTTTCCTTTCTTCTCTGTTACATTCTTCTACTTACAAATATCTTAACTATAATTTTTATTTTAAGGTCATATTTTTATTGATAACTTTTAAAATCACTTTTATTTCTAAATGTATTTATTCCCTATCTATTACTCATCATGCCACCTCTTGTAATAAAGAAAAGGAAAGAAAGAAAGGCAGGTTGGAAAAACCAAAACATCAGCGATATCAGACAGTTTAGGAAAAATTGTATGATCCCAGTCCCTCATTTCTACAAAGACAGAAGGACAATGTTGCTTTTAAAATTCTTTTCCAAGGTGAAAATTTGGATATTAAAATTATGTAACATTTAATTTCTTTTTTTGATCTTTTCATTTATATTTTAGTCATATATATCATTTTCATATTTCCATTTTCTATACATGTTAATTCAGATAAATATACCCATACCTCTCAATTCTTAAATCAGTCTTATCCCATCACATACATGTACCATAATTTATTTAGTTATTGCCAAGGGTCACCTCCTTTGACACCAGTGTTTCTATGAATAGTTTAATGTACCTGGCAATTTTTTTTCTTTACAGAAGCTACCTATCAATGAAATGACTGATTAAAATGTTATTACCAAATTATCAAATATGTAGATCACACAAGGGTAGGTGGAATATCTAAAATGAAAAATGATAAACAGAGAAACATCTGAAATTAGAATGCTGGGTTAATTTAAATGAAGTAAAATTTAATAAGGATTAATATAAAATCTTACTCATGTATCCAAAGATTCAACTTCATAAATACAAGAGAAGGGAGATGTGGCCAGATAATGCTTCATTTAAAAGAGATTTAGTGGACTGCTAAATCAATTTCAGTCAATAATATTATATAGCATCGCCAAAATGGATGCAATCCCAGATGCTTTAAGAAAGTCATAGTGTCCAGAAATAAGGAAGTTGTATTTCCAATGTAATCTCCCTCATAAAATGCCTAGAGGAGAGTGACAAGATGGTGAAGGACCTCAAAATCATGCCAGATGAAGATCAGTTGAAGGAAGTAGGGATGTCTAAATGATATTGTTTCTACTATATAGTGCTGTCTCCCATTATCAAAGTACCTCCATTAGAAATATTCCCTTTCAATGTCATGCTCTTTCTCTCTGTCAGCAACCTACCTTTTATCTAAGCACAGCTTCCCCACCCCTGCTTTCTTTGCCAGATTCCAAGTTCTGTTACTTTTCTCTACTGTGAGATCACATCATCTAATTTTAGAAGTACAATGTCATTACCACTCTGTACATGGACTCATGTCATTTCCCTACCTAAAGCCCCAACTCTACTTTTATAAATAAAACATATTCTCTAAACCATAACTCAAATCAAAGTTTAGCTCGAATTTTTATGGTTTCTCCATGCGATTTTTTTGCTATTCTAGCTTTTTTTTAAATCATCTTTTCTAAGTTAGTATTTACACTACTTAGACCATACCATATCGTGTCACTTGATGATGTTGTCTTATAGTATTCACATTGACTTCTTCTATGTTACTCTTTTCTTGCCAGCTAAATTCTAAATTCCTCAAGAGTAGAAATTAAGACTCAAAATTCCATAGGATTAAGTACATAGTAGCCAAAAACAATTTGTTGATTGAATTATTTGGCTACTTTCCTTTATCTATATGTAGTAAGAATTATTAATGTTTCCCTCCTTTTTTTACTTCAGTGTCCTCCTCTGAAGATGAATCCCAATCTTCCCTGTTCCCATAATAAGTTTCTATGGTGTAGTTCTTTCTTCTTTGCCAATTCATTTTTTAAAATAAGAGGTATTAGTGTAAGCATCTCTAATCATGACTCAAGCTTCATCCCAGCTCTCTCCTCTGACATGGAACCCTAAACAAAGAGCTCCCCACTCCAGTAAGTGCCCTCAGCCAGCAGCATCCCTGCCCCACTGCTTCTGCACTCCTTAGGTACTGGTTCCTTCTCCCCCAGGACTTTGAAACACAGCTGAACCTGACGTTCCTAAAAATACAAAGTTCCCTCAGTTTTCTGGGACTCAGACTCAGACTCCACCAACACAAACAGTCCAGGAAATGAAAGTTTCTGTGGTTCTTGTGGAAGTTCCAGCCCAACCCAGCTAGCCCCAGGGCTCCACACTTGGTGTTTCTGTGGAGCTAGCCTGGAAGTGTTTGCACTTCACACATGTTAATCCTCACCTGGTGTCTTTCTTCAGATCTTCTTGGGTTGAACCTGAAGGACCCCTATTCTGCCCCAAGTCTTCTTCATTTTTCACCAGTCTACATTTGTCCTGGATGCAAATTTATTCTATTTTAGGGGGAAACCTAGAGAGCTTGAAATTTACCAATCTACTCCGTTACCATTTCTTTCCAGAATACTCCCCCTCTTTTGGCAAGTTTCAGCACCAGAAAGTATTAAATTTTCAATATTTTGGAATCACAATAATTAGCTCTGGGTTACTTTTATAATCCTGGGCAATTGTGAAACTTCATGAACAAATGGGATGAAATGGTGGAGTTTTGGAAGTTTCATCATTCTTTGATGAAATGCTATAATGAATAGGGAAAGTAAAGTGGCAATGTCAGAATATATATTTACCATGAATCAACTCAATAACAGTGATGTAGATTCATCTCTAGATAAGAGAAATATTTCTCCTGATCAAATTTCTGTGAGTCCAAAGACTGGCAGGGAGAGACTTTAGAGATAGCAAATTTAGTTTTGTATTTGCGCCTTCATGCCACAATGAATGATAAGGAAATCAGGAATATCCCTATTTCTTGTTTCTCTCCCTTATCCTCTCTAGCAGGGATTCTTAATTTTTTTCCACTCAGAACTCCTTTTTGCCTGAGAAATTTTTATGTGACCTTGCATATATAGTTTTATAAAAGAGCTATATAAATCAAACATTTCCTGACAATAAATCATAATTTCACAATTCCTACTTTCAGTTATGAGATCATATATGAGTAAAACACAGTTTAAGAACCTGGACTATAGTACTAAAATAGATTCATTAAAAAAGAGAAAGGGAAAATATAAATACCACCTTCAGGAACTTGATAATGGCAAAAAGGACAATTGTGGGGAGTTATGTACTGAAGTAAGTGGTAGATGATAAAGAAATAAATTTAGTGGTAGGATCCCTACCTGGTACCCAAATTAAAATGATCATGATTTATGTGGACAACAATGGATCATCTGTGCATGGTGGTATACTTGATAAGCTCTGATAAGAGCACTTTTTTTTCATTAAGTTATAGTTAATTTTTTTCTTTTCTTTTTTAAATTTAGATCACGTGATCATAATTTTAGAATTGGAAGGGCATTCATAGCATCTAGTTCAACTCACTCATTCTATAAGTGAGGAAATTAAATCCAAGTGTATTTTCCAAAGCTATACAGGTAATAAGTATAAGAAGTGAATAATGAGTCCCAAATCTATAACTCCAGAATCAGGGATGTTTTCACTGTTCCAAGCTGCTTCCCTTCTTTGATTTTTGTGAAATATGTATTTGCACAGGAGTTTATTACAGCACAATGGGGGATTATGCTATAGTTTCTTGTTTCTGATTTCTAGAGTGGGAACTATCTGCCAAAATTATGAGAAATTCTACAAAAATGTAGCTCTACCCTTCCTGCCATGTAGGCTTTTCATATAGGGGTTATACAATGGAGGCCAATGGGGCTCACTCTCTCCCTCCCCACCCCTCTCTCTTTATATATGTATATATATATGTGTATATATATATATTCTTCTAAAGGTGTGGGCCTTTTTTATTTCAACAAGAAGATTTGGAGTGAAAAAAAATTAGTGTTTAGACCCTGAACATATGATGGATACTTCTTATGACTATTTTAGCAAGGAACCGGATGGTATCTTTCCAATTACCCACTTTGACTGGGGTGTAAAAAGTATTGAAATAATGATCTACAAATACTTTCTTAGGAGACAAGGACATGAATGCATGGCAGAATATCACTCAGGGAGAATGCCTCAATAGGGTCAGTTAATGGAAAGTCAATGGAAGCGACAAGACTGTAAGTACTGCAAGACATAATCTTCATTAAATAAACCCATTGAAAAAACTCACAGTTCATGTTTAACAATATTCTCACATGGTACTCAGGAAGATTATATAGAAATTTTTTGGCAGCTTAAGGTCTCTGAGACATATAATACTTTCTGTAACTGGGCTAACAAACAAACCTAGGACATTTTGTATGTGATTGCTTCTGAGGAAAGAGACAGGACTCTGGAATGGCAAACCTGAGCTGTGTACTTGTTTAAGGAACTTGCTTAGGTTAGGTACAAAGACTCCAGAGAGGGGAATAGTAAGTGAGAGGTAATATTTTTGCCTTAGCTCCTTCACAATGATCTATGCTATGCATTAGATCAAATTCCAATAGGGAAAACAGAGGAAAAAGTCACAGTAATTCACTTTTCCAGTATAAGGCAGCTAAGGAAGACAGATCTACAGATGCTGGGGTTCCTGATCAGGAGTCAGAGCATGCAAGAGTGTCAATGGACTGTGGCAGCTGCACTAACAACAAAGACACTTAACACCTGAGTGGAGAAAGATACCAGGAGACCTTTGTATTAGTACCAGGAGCCAGATGAAGTAGTCTCTGGCAACTCTGTCACCCATTATGCTGCCCCAGGTCACAGTTGAGGATGAAGATGAGCAGTCATTGTTGCAAGGGAGCAGAGGCCCCCACTTCTGTATGGTGCAAGGAACAAGTTCCAGAAAAATAGTTTTGTAGTTCAGAACCAAAGAGAAGAAAGACAGTTCTATCTTTTAACCCTGTTTATAAACTTGCTGTGGAATGAACCAGGTGAGAAAATAAAACCAATGGAGAGTCAATGGTTCTGTCACTCTGAACTTTCAGAACCTTCTATTGGGCTGAAAGCAGTTGTAGTCTACAGAAACTCAACCACACACTAACCAACAATCCCAAATCAGTCAAAAACTTGCAGAGAATAGAGAAGGGCAGTGAACCAATATCTCCCAATACTGAAGTACTAAAAGTACTGAAACCCTATAGGCCCCCAAACAGACCTGTGAAAACCAGGAAAAACATAAGATACAGAAGTTCACCCTAGACATCTTTAACTCCCAAGAAGTGAGCACAGCTCTCTACTAATATAAAGTCCAAAGTCAAGAAGTAGTCAGGGGAAATGAGCAAACAACAACAACAAAATAACCTGACCAATAATAAGCTACTGTGATGACAGGGAAACTTAAGAAAGACACTCAGAAGAAGTAAATGACTAGAAAAATCTACAAGCAAAATAAAAAAAAAGTTTGACCCACTTCTAACAAGAATTTCTTGAAGAATTAAAGAGAGAAAAAAGCAATTAAAAATCAAATAATAATAACAGGTAAAAAGTGGGAAAAGAAATGAGCTAAGTGAGAAAACTATGAAAAGAGAATTAACAGCTTGATTAAAAATACTGAAGAAAAGAACTCCTGAAAAATCAGAGTTGGTCAAATGGTTTCCAAAAAAACAAAACTTGAAGGCCTGGTCAACATTTTGAAGCACAGTATAAGCAGTTGGGTGGCCCAGTGGATAGGGAGTCTGGAGTCAGAAAGATGTGGTTCAATTCCAGTCTTAGACAATGATTAGTTTTGTAACCCTGAACATGTCATTTAACCTCTGTTTGCCTCAGTTTACATAGCTGTAGAATATGGATAATAACAGCACCTACCTTCTCAGAGTTGTTATGAGGTTCAAAGGAAATATTTGTAAAGAATTTAGTACAGTGTTTAGCACGTAGTAGATACTTAATAAATGCTTATTTCCTTCCTCTGCAGTTTGCGCTGGGTGGTGGATGGATTACTACATGGATGGATAGAATACTACATTTAAACAAAATATGGTATCTACCCTTAAAATACTTACAGTCTAACATAAGGGTACATAACACATACATAGTTTTAATATAAGAAAAATTTTTATTTAATTAAATTAAATGAATATTTATAAACTGCCTATTATATTAAGGAGCTTACTAGGCATTACTGGAATGGAGGGACACAAAAATTTATAAAAGATAAAACCCCTACATTCATGGAACTTACATTCTAATTACTTAGTGTATGACATACACAGTTGACTAAAATAGATGATAATTGCATAAAAAAGTTATAAGCAAAATGTTAAGAGAGGGCCAAAAGATTAGCACTAAATGTAAAATTAACATCATGGAAAATTTCCTGCTTGTAAAAACACGGCCCAAATTACTAAACCAACAGTGCAGAAGGAATAAATAGTGGTTTGTAAACCATTCTAGTTCTAAATGTTTTTAAATCAGTTTAGAGGCTCCTGTTCTTCATAGATTCACAAAAGCATTCTATTAAAATTTTAAAGGACAGCTAGTACCCATATTTTACAAAATACTCTCAGTAATTAAGAAAGAAAAATATCCTACCTCTTAGAAAACAAGAGTACCAATATTTAAACCAAGAGGGGAAAAAGGCAAAGGGAAAATTATAGGTCAATATTGCTAATAAATCTACACAAAAATTTTCAACAAAATCTTGTCAAGCACACCATAGTAAATTATCCTAAAAATTCATTCATCATGACCAAGTGAGATTTGTGTCAGGTATGCAAGTATGGTTCAAAATGAAAGAATAATCAAAGTAATAATAAAAAATATCAAAAGACAGCTGATCATTTGAATATATGTAAAAAATACCTTTATGCTAAAAAAAACCTCCAAAACACAGAAAGAGAGGATCCTTTTCTTTAATATTATAAAAAGCATCTATTTAAAACTAAAAACAAGCATCATGTGCAATGGGGATATTCTAGAAACTTTTCAATAGATATGTGAATGAAGCAAGGATGTTTACTCTCCTCACTATTATTTGTTATGACTATGGATATGCTACCAAAAACAATAAGACAAGAGAAAGAAATTAGTGGCATAAAGACAGGTAAAAAGGAGATAAAACTATACCTATTTGCTGATGATGTGATAGTTTACTTGGAAAATACTAGGAAAGCAGTAAAGATACTAATCAAGAAAATAACTTCAAAAAAAATTGTAGGCTATACTACAAATCCTCAGAAATCAATAGCATTTCTCTAATAATAACAAAAGAACACAAGGAGCAATAATAGAAAAGTAAAACCTCCTTCAAAAAAAAATCCTGCAAAATGCATAAGATGTCTGGTGAACTACTTACCAAAGAACACAAAATACTTATATAAATTAAATTACAAAAAGCTCCTTAAAGAAATAAAGATCAACTTAATTGGCTTTAAGAATGAATATTCAGTGCTCATGGCTAGACCATGCCAATATAAAAAAATTACAATCTATCAAAATTGATTGACCTTTTAATGCTATGCCAGCCAAATTACTAAGGTAATGCTTTATAAAATTTGATAAAATAATAACAAATTTATTTAGAAAAACAAAAGATCTATAATATCAAAGGAAGTGAAAAAGAAAAGTAGAAGCAGAGGGAATAGTACTTCCACACTTCAAACTATATTACAAAGCAGCAATAATCAAAATTATCTGATATTGTTTAAAAAAAATAGAGGCATTGATCAATGGAACAGACTAGACAAAAGAGAATCTGAAAAAACAGAACTCAATAACCCCATGTTTGATAAAGTACAAAATATAAGTTACCAATGGAGAAACTCCCCCTTTGATTTAAAAAAAAATGCTGCAATAACTGTAAAAAATGTCTGGCAAAACTCAGACTTAGACCAATATTTACATCACATTTTATAATATATTCTAAATTGATCTATGACATTCATATTAAAGATGATATTATAAAACATTAGAACATCATAGGAGCCTAATAGCAATGGGGAGAAAGTATATTCCTAAACAAATGAGAAATAGAGGCAATTACAAAAAATAAAATAGATAAATTTAATTATTTGAAAATGAAAAAACTTCTGCACAAACAAAATGAATGTACCTAAAATAAGAAGGGATAGTGATTGAATGGGAAAAACCCATAGTATCAAATTTCTCTGAAAAGAGTTTGATATCTAAGATTTATAATTAATAAACATACATACACATATGCCATTTCCATAAATAAGTTATCAAAAGACATATAGGCAAATAGTTCTTAAAAGAAGAATTGCAAAGTATTCATAACCACATGAAAGAATATGCAATATTCTAATAACAAGAAAAATGCAAAATCAAAACAACCTTCACAATCAACACATTAAAAAAAAAAAAAAAAGATGGGAGCAGCTAGGTGGTGCAGTGGATAGAGCATCTGCCCTGAAGTCAGGAAGACCTGAGTTCAAATAGGACCTCAGAGACTTAACAATGCTCTAGTTGTGTGATCTAGGCAAGTCACTTAACCCCAATTGCCTCAGAAAAAAAAATGATGGGACTAGTAAGTATCAGAGAGAATGTATAAAGACAGGTTTGCACTGTTGGAGGACCTGAGAATTGGATGGACCATTCTGGAAATCAATTTGGAATCATGGTAAGAAAATAACTAATTTGGGATCTTTAATCCAAAGATCACATTGGTAATTATATACCACAGTGAAAAATAGCCTACAATATGCCAAGCACTTTCAGAAGTGCTACGGATATGAAGAAAGGCAAAAAATAACCTTAGCTCTCAAGGAGATCGCAGACTAATAAGAATGAGCAAATGGGCAAACAACCGCATATAAAAAAAGATACATACAGGATAAATGGAAGCCAGTCTTAGAGGGAAGATGCTAAGGTAAAGAAAAAAAAGACTGAGAAAGGGTTCTTGTAGAAAATAGGATTTTAGCTGAGACTTTAAAAAGCCAGGGAAATTGGGAGACACAAGTGAGGAAAGAAAAAAGTCCAAGTGTGGGAAATTGCCAATGAAAATGCACAGGAGCAAGGACATGGTAATGTGTGAGCATTAGTAAGGAAGCCAGTTTCCTTGGATCTCAGAGTAATAAGTTAAAAAAAGACCAAAAAGGTAAGAAAAGGTTAGATTATGAAGGGCTTTAAAAGACAAATGGAGGGCTTGTTCCCCCCAAAATATTCATAGTGACAAAGAACTAGAAATAAATAGTTTTTAAAAATTGTGGTACAGGAATAAAATAAAATATTACTGTGGTATTAAAAAAAACAATGAATATTAAATATTCAGAGAAGCATGGGAAAAAATGAAATGATACAAAGTGAAGTAAGTCACAGGAAAACAATATATACAATGACTACAGTAATGTAATATAAAGAATAACCACAAACAAATGAAATTGGCTGCCTTCTAATCACAATGACCAAGGCTACACACAAAGAAGAAATGAGAAAATGTGCCTCCTCTCCCTTCAGTGGGGAAGTAGGGGAATATGAACGTGAAACTTTGCATAAACTGTCAGAATCAGTTGATGTGCTGTTTAATTTTGCAGAACTACTTTCTTTGTTTTTATTACAAGAGATAGATCTCTAGGTAAAAGATGGAAAAGAAATCTGTTTAAAAGAGAAAGTAAGATTTTTTTTAAAAGCTATCAAACCAAAAGCCTTTTTTAAATCACTCTAAGTCCAGAAAAATATGTCCAACAACCTTCATTAATAATGTATCTCTTATAACATGGGATTTGGAATCAGGAAACCTGAGCTGAAAACCTCTCTCTGATAGTTTTTACTTGCGTGACCTTAGGCAAATAAGTCAGAATTTTTGTGCAGAAAAAATCTTGTAAATTTTAAAACACTTCATGGCATGAGCCATTATTGTTAGTAATAAGGAATAAAACTTTTTCATCAGTATTTAAGAATTATATTTGTATTACCTACTACAATTGATGTCCAGAAAATGCTTTGTTAACTTCAAAGAACTATATAAATGTTAATTAATTTTATAATCACCAAATGTATGATTTTCCAATCATTGAAATATTTCCACTTTTCTTTTTTTCACACCTGTTCCAAATTGCTCACATTCTGACTAAAAACCAGAACCAAGACATTGTACTGCCTAGAAACAGCTTTCCCTTTTCTCTTTCCACCTTTTTTTTTCTTTTCCAGCTCCCAGAGTACTTTCCTTAGACCATAGATGTCTCGAGGTAAATCCTTATACTATCTAACAGGTAAGGAAGAGAATTCTTGACTCACATTACCAGAATGGTGGCAAATGCTCCTGGCACCTCAAATTGGAAGTCAGAATACATTTTCTCTTAAAAACACACTTTTTCATTAAGTTCAAGTTCAAAAGAATTATTACTACAATGCTATATAAATCATATTGATTAAAAGAATTTGGTGGGGCAGGTATAGGAATTTAACCAACATTTATATCAGGAAGAATGTTGTACCAAGGGAATTACCGACTAATCCACATGCTGTTCTCTATATGACCTAAGGCAAAGTAATTTACTTCTCTGAGTCTCAGTTTCCTTATACACAAAATATGTGACAATGTAGAAGAGTGGAAAGAATTGGATTTGGGTCAGGGGATGACTGGCATTTATTGGCAAGTTTCCTAATCTGTCTAGCCTCAATATCTTCATCTGCTAAATAAAAAAGTGGAATTGGATCACGTTTCTTAGAGTTCTTTCATCTCTACATTTAAAACACTATGACAGTATTGGGGTCAGATGATCAGCTAAGGGTCTCTTGAATTCTAAATCCATAAGTCTATAAGGGCAGCATTAGATAGATGATATCTAAGGATCCTTCCAGTCCTAAAATTCTGGGCATGGGGGAATGCATTCTGAGCTGCAGGCAGTCAATTTATCTATGGCCATTTGGAAAGCAACCCATTTCTAGGTTGGAGACTGGCTATGGTATGAAGAAGTATGAAAATATATCCATCCAGAAAAGCAATATTGCATGTGTTAGATTCTAAATCAGCTATCAAAGAGCTACTTCTCTAGTATTTCCAATGGCTTATAAAAAAGAATGGCTTTGAAGGATGCATTTGCTTTTCCAGAATGATGATTTGTGATTCATCTTGTGGATTTTTTAAACAGAACCTTGTACTTAGTATTCAAATTAATGACTCCACTGTATTTGCCTGGATAAAAAACATTCTCCACAATGCACATAATAGTTACATTTCTGTGATATACATACTTGGTAAAAGCTTTCTCAATTCCATCATTTAGACAGGTAGATGCAAGTAAATCAACCTCAGAAGCCAGAATGGCAGAGGGAATGGAAACCATAGGTAAGACTAAGAGGCAATCCTTCTCTAAGCCAAGGGTTATGGACAGTTAAAAATCCAAAGTAAGAGATAAAACTGGAAATAAGGGATAATGGAAGCTTTAAGGAGAGAGCTTCTAGTCTGAGATCTGTGATCCTATAAATATTTGTTTTGATTTACTTAAGATTCAAATAGCACAGTGGAAAGATACTGGAATTGGAATCAATACCTCACAAATTGAGTGATGTCTCAATCACAGATAACATTGAGCAAATAATTCCACCCCTTTTGCCTCAGTTTCCTTTTCAGCAAAATGGGGGTCATATTTGCCTGCCTCCTGGTTTTTTTAAACCAGTACTTAAAAGTTGCAGTCTATAATCAAGCCCCCACCTGTACTATTCACATAAAATCTCTCATCTAAATAGTTACTTTGCAAGATGGAGACTGAGCTCAAAGGACAAATTGATCCCTTTGGGCTTTGAAACACTTCTGGAATAAAAAAGGGGTCAGAAGGTAAGGAAAAAACAGTGAAAAGGGCTTGCTTATCGGTGGAGGATTTTTTTTCCCTAAGAAAGTAGCCACTCTCAATTGACTCAAATTTATAAGAATTCAAGCCATTCTCCAATTGATAAATGGTCAAAGGATATGAACAGACAATTTTCAGATGAAGAAATCGAAACTATTTCTAGTTATATGAAAAGATGCTCTAAATAACTATTGATGATAGAAATGTAAATTAAGACAACTCTGAGATATCACTACACACCTCTTAGATTGGCTAAGATGACAAGAAAAGATAATGACGAATGTTGTAGGGAATGTGCAAAAACTAGGACACCAGTTGGTGGAACTGTGAACGGATCCAACCATTCTGGAGAGCAATTTGGAACTATGCTCAAAAAACTATCAAACTGAGGATACTCTTTGATCCAGCAGTGTTTCTATTGGGCTTATATACCAAAGAGATCGTAAAGGAAGGAAAAGGACCCACATGTGCAAGAATGTTTGTGGCAGCCCTTTTTGTATGGCAAGGAACTGGAAACTGAATGGATGTCCCTCAATTGGACAATGGCTAAACAAATTATGGTATATGAATGTTATGGAATATTATTGTTCTGTAAGAAATGACCAGCAGGATGATTTCAGAGAGGCCTGGAGAGACTTGCATGAACTGATGCTGAGTGAAATGAGCAGAACCAGGAGACCATTATACATGGCAACAACAAGACTATATGATGATGATCAATTCTGAAGGACATGGCTCTCTTCAACAATGATTTAAACCAGTTCCAATTGTTAAGTGATGAAGAGAGCCATCTACACCCAGAGAGAGGACTGTGAAAACTTAATGTGATACACAACATAGCATTTTCACTCTTTTTTTAATTGTTGTTTGTTTGCATTTTATTTTGCTTCTCTCTTTTTTTAACTGGTTTGATTTGATTTTTCTTGTGTGGCATGATAATTGTATAAATATGTATGCATATATTGGATTTAATATATATTTTACCATGTTTAACATATATTGGACCATAGGGGAGGATATGTGGGGAAAAGAGAAAATTGGAACACAAGGCTTTGCAAGGGCTAATGATGAAGAATTGTCCATGCATATGTTTTCAAAAATAAAAAGCTCTGATAAAGAAAAAAGAAAAAGTAGTCACTCTCTAGTCAAACCTATTTATTATCATAATGATTTTTTCTGAAATCATATTGAGTTAATGTGTTCAGTCATTATACGAGAAAAAATATCAGAAGGACCTGTCCCAAACCAAACCTGTGATCCTCTTTTTTCTTTTTTTCTTTTTAATCCTCTTTTTCAAAGAAAGCAGCTGTAATTTTAATAGAAAGTACATGCAGGAAAGCACACTTCCTCCACTTTATCATTCTCTCCTCAGCTTCTTACTTAACTTCCTCCTAATATTTATATTGTTATGCCTTTTTAAATTTCACACAAGCTATTTTCAAGGTTAGAACATCTAATCAACAAGAATAGCACATTTGTCTCTTATTCAAATTTCTTTCTTGACAGTTGCCTAGTTTTCTCTTTCCTATCTAATTACCTCTATATGTATGTATGTATGCTTTCTCTCATCTACACCTGGACAAACCAAATGCCCACATTTGTGACAAATGCCCCAATACACATATTATTTATGTAAGTATGTATATGCACACATATCCATATGTAAATATTCAAATTCTTTAAACTTATACCAACTTACAGACAAGCCCACATATGTCTACATTTACACACTCTTCTGCTTTTATTCTGCTTGAATGATTCTGCTAAAACAATTCTGTTACATAGTAACCTTATCCTGGGACTCTGCAAATTCTGTTTAGGAAAATGTGGAAAACAACCTCTTAGTTACCTTGAAACCTACAGCAATGAACATTTAACTGAGCAGGGAGGAAATTAAAATAATCAATGAATGGAGTTCTGTCTGGTCAATGTCATCAGCATTAATTTATTGCTTCCCTCAAGTGATCAGAGCCAGCCTTGGCTGTAAGGGTAGCCTTACCCTGACTACTACTAGTTACCCATAATAAAATGTTCTTCATTATCCTTCACACTGGGAGCTTTGATGCCATAATTAGATAAGGGGGTTTCTTTGCACATATTCCTTAAAAGATGAAAGAAGAAGAAGTAAGAAGAAGAAGAATAAAAAGAAAAAGGAGAAGGAGGAGGAGGAGGAGGAGAAGAAAAGAAGAAATATATATGCAGGGAAATTCTAGGAAATATAAAAATAGATATCAAAAATCTATTAAGAAAATAACTTTTCCTTCTTACCCCCCCAAAAGCCCTAAATTATATTTAAAACTGATTTTAAATGAAGATTATACATATAGCTGTATACTACTGTTATTTATCAACTATTAAAAGAATCAGGAGCTGAGTATAACATAAACAAGGTAATAACAAAGACATGTATTATATTTAATCTGAATTATGTTGTTTAATTGCTTCATCATTATTATCAGTGTGAATATTGTCATTTCAGTTTTGTTTTCCTATTCTTCTTCACTTTATATGTCTTCCTATATTTCTTGAAATTGTTTATATCTGCTCATTCTAACAGCATACTAATATTCCATTATATTATTCCTATATCATAATTCATTTACCTATTCTTCAATCATTGGATGCCTCGCCTTTTTCCAGCTTTTTACTATCACAACTAGTACAACCAAGAATTGTTTTTAAGTATTGGTACAGAAAGATTTTTATTCACTGTCAATAATGTCCTTAGTGTATAAACCTATGTTGGGATGTTGTTCCTGCATTATATCTACCTTTAGGGTTAGCTTCACTCACAGAATCACAAATTTAGAGATCAAAGGAATTTAAATCATCTTGTATATTTCCCTAATTTTACAAATTAAGAAAATGGGACCCCTAGAATTGAATTACTTGCACATTCACTAGTGCAGGATTACATATGTGGCAGAGCTGATATTCAAATCCAACTCATTTGGTAAATGATACTGTCTTCTTCTTACTAAAAGCTGTTTTTTTCTTTGTCAATCAATTCATATTTACCATTTGCTTAATATCTTCCTTAACAAATAAGGGATCAAAATAATCAGTCTATTCTTAAAATTGTAGAGGCAACATTTATTCATTCATAATTAAATGTTTACTGATTAATCAATTTATAATTTTGAATTTTCTTTACTTTACTAGGATTCTATCTTAATTGATATGAAGATAAAAGACACTTTGGGGGGAGGTTGATTTCAACTGTAGGAATGCTGATGAGTTAAAATAATATTTTTTCTTCTGAAAAATATTCTTCATATTGTTGGATATATAATTTCAAATTGCATTATAATAGGGCAGATTGGTGGTACAATGGATAGAGCATTAGGCCTGGAGTCAAGAATTCCTGAATTCAAACCCTTCCTCAGATACTTACCAGTGGTGTGGCCCTGGGCAAATCACTTAACTCTATTTACCTCAGTTTCTTCATCTATAAAATGAGCCAGAGGAAAAAAAAGGCAAACCACTCCAATATTTTGCCAAGAAAACCAAATGGTGTCATGAAGACTCAAACATTACTGAATTGACTAAACAATAAAATGCATCACAATTTCTAATTTTCCCCTCTAGTCTACCATAGTCTATCTCTTACTATCATTTTTCTTCCAAGATGAAAAATCATATAGCATTCAGATTGGTGTTTGAGGGGACATACACTTTTTAAATTGTTTGCACAATTCTATCATTGAAATATTGAAATTTAATAACAACATGTTAAGATGAGTAAATTTGGGTTTAAATGATGTTGACGAGCTATTAATTCTGTTAATAAATATTCATTCTGTTCTTTATTTTCAAAACTTCTGAGAAATTTTTTATATAATTTAATAAAATATGGCATCCAGGTCTTTTAAAAATAATAATTTATTGCCTCTTTTTTTTACATCCATCATCTACAATTTGAAGTGTATCCCTTCCCCACCATCTCCAAGAACCATCTTTCATGATTAAAAAAAAAATTTTAAAGGAAGAAAAGATTTCAGCAAAACAAGTCAACATATCAGAAAAAAAACAAAAAAACAATGTGTTCCTTTCCCATGGTGACATACCTTTGTAAAAATGCAAAGTGTCCTCTCATCATTATCTCTTATTTGGGGCCAAATTTGATTTTTAAACATAACTTAGCAGTTATTATTATTTGCTATTTTGATTTGTTGTTGCTGCATTTATAAAGGCCTGGAAAGATTTACACAAACAAGCAGAACCAGGAATATATTGTACACTGTAACAATAAGATTGCATGATGATCAACTTGGTTGATGAAAGGCTTGGTTCTTCTCAGAAATTCAATGATCCAAGGCAAATCTCAGTAAATTCTGGATAGAAAACATCATCTGCATTCAGAGAGAGAACTAGAGAGACTTAATGTAAATCAATACATTCTATGTTCACTTTTCCCCCCCTTTTTCTTTTCTTTTTCTCTCGTGGCTTTTCTCATTGGTTCTGATTTTTCTCCCCAAACATGATTCATAAATAAATGTTTAAAAAAAATTGTTCATGTACAATCAGAAAAATATAAAACAATAAAAAGAATTAAAGTTGTACTCGTACATATTTAGCATATTTTTTTCTTGATTCTGTCTACTTCATATTACATCAGTTCATCTAAACCTTTCTCTATATATTTTGGCATATATGGTTCTTTCTTTCTTTCCTTTTTAATATTGACCTCCTTGAGGTTTTTGTATAATCAAAAAAATTTCTGGGTCAAGGGATATAAACATTTTATTCATTCTCTTTGCAAAATTCCAAATTGCTTTCCAAAATAGGTATACCAAGTCTGCTAACAATGCACTAGTCTGTTCACTTTTTTATAACTTTTTTATAACACTGTGACTGTTCCTATTTTTATCATCATTACCGAGTTTCTGGATATGAGGTAAAACTTCAGGGTTGTTTTGATTCATATTTCTCTTGAAATTAGTTTTTTGTAGTTTTTTCCCTATCATTGCACTAGTTTGTAATTCTCTTGATAACTATTCATATTGTTTGATCTTTTATCTATAGATAAAAGATTTATGGTTTTCAACATATGTATTAGTGGTTTCTATCTCCTAGACAATAAAGCTTTTATCAGGGATATTTCATATAAATATTTTTTCAACACTGATCACTTCCTTTTTATCTTAGGTTTATTTATTTTATTCATGCAAAAGGTTTTTTTTTAATCATTTAATTGGATCAATTGCAATAGAGAAAGCTGAGCTCTTCCAGTATTTTTTTTCAAACATCTCAAATATTAAAATAACATATCAAATTAAATTCTGGAATGGCAGAACAAATAAAAGGTCAGAATCAGACATTCTTCCAAGACAAAACAAGTGGTCAGAAAGAGAGATCTGTGCTACAGGGAGAGAAGGCTAGTCTGGAACCCTTGGGAATGAAATACAGGCAGTGAAACAAGGTGGTGGTGTTAGAAGCAGCATTAGCTTCAGGATATCTCAAGTTGGATAAAATAAGGAAACATGGGAACTAGTAAGAAAAAGATTACAGGGGGCCTTTGTTTTAACACTGGATGAAGGACTAGACATTGTTTGGCAGTTCTTTTGTCTAAACCCACTTCTCACAGTTCAAGGGCAGAGAGGAAAACTTTCAGTCAAGAGGGAATGGAATTCCTGAGGGGGTGTATCACTTCTGAACTCAAGGAATAAAAATAACTAATGAACAGAATCATTTCTGGTCCGAAGGGTGGAGGGGACCTGAGAAGAAGTATCAATTGCAGACCCAAGAGATCAAGAAACTTCCTGAATAAGGTCCAGATTTCAGACCAAGAGAATAGTGATTACACCTTTCCTCAGATCACACAGGCTTGGAAGCACCAAAATTTCCCAAACCCCAGAAATACCTCTGAAAACAATAATTGAAAAAGACTAAAAATTGAGACAGGCCTCTGCCCCTACCCATGCCAGAAACAGAACCTAATGTTAACATAAAGTCAAATCAAGAAATAGGATGTGAAATTGAGCAAATAACAACTATAGAAAAAGAATCTGACTATTAAAAGCTACTATGGTGATAAGGAAGATGAAGAGACAAATTCAGATGAAGACAATAAAGCAAAAAGAGCTAAAAGTAAAGCCTCAAATAAAAAAATGTGAATTTGACACAAGAAAAACATTCTTGGAAGAGCTAAATTATCTTTTCAGAATTAAATGAGCGATAGAGAAAAACTAGATAAAGAAATTAAAGCAAAGGAAGAAAATTATGAAAAAACAAATAACAGCTTGCTAAAAGAAGCAAAAAAATATACTAAAGAAAATAATACCTTTAAAAAGAGAATTGACCAAATGGGAAAAGATTCAAAAGCTTACTGAATAAAATAATTCCTTAAAAATGAAAAATAGGCAAGTGGAAAGTAATAGCTCCATGAGAAAATATAAAAAGAATGAAAGCATAGAAGAAAATATCAAATATTTCACTGGGAAAAAAAAACAATTGACCTGGAAAATAGACTCAGGAAAAATAATTTGAAAAGTCTTACAGTACCTGAAAACCATAATTAAAGAAAGACCATATACATCATATTTCAAGAAATCATCAAGAAAAACTGCCCTGCTTTCCTAGAAAAGAGAAAGGAAAGAATAAAGAGAAGAAAATAGGATGAAGGAGAAAACAAAGTAATCATAACTGTGAATGGGAATGGGATAAACTTGCTGATAAAATTAAAGTGGATAGCAGAATGGATTAGAAACCAGAAGGCAATAACATGTTATTTATAAGAAACATACATGAAACAAAGAGGCACACACAGAATAAAATAAGGGACTAAAACAGAATCTATTATGCTTCATTTGAATTTTAAAAAGCAGAAGCAGCAATTATGGTCTCAGACAAAACAATATTTCACAAAAAGATTTAATTAAAAGGAATAAGCAGGAAAACGTATACCTTCCTAAAAAGGAACCATATACAATGAAGTCATATCAGTACAAAACATATGAACCATATACAATGAAGTCATATCAATACAAAACATATATGTTTTGTATTGATATGACTTCATTGTATATGGTTCCTTTTTAGGAAGGCATATGTTTTGGTGTGTATATATATATATATATGTGTGTATATATATATATATATATACATATACATATATATGTATATATATATATATATACCAAAAATGGCATAGCATTGAAATTCTTAAACCAAAAGTTAAAATATTACAAGAGAAAATACTAGTGGGAGACCTCAACTTTTCCCTGTAAGAGCTAGAAAATCTAAACATAAAATTTTTAAAAAGTCAAAAAGATGAATAGAATCTTAGAAAAGTTAAAAGTAATTGAACTTTGGGGGGAAAATAAAATGGGAATAGAAGGGAGGGTACCTTTTTCTCAGCTGTACTTGACATGTCACAAAAATTAATCAGGTATTAAAGTTTTAAAAAACACCAAAAAAGCTGCAAAAAAGCAGAAATATTAAATGCATCCCTTCCAGACCATGCTGCAATAAAAATTACTTTAATAAAATGCAATGGAAGAATAGATTAAAAATTTATTGAGAACTAAGTAATTTAATCCTAAAGAATGAGTGAATCAAAGAACAAATAATAAAAATATTCAATAATTTCATTAAAGAGAATTAGAGCAATGAGACAACATTATAAAATTTGTGAGATGCAGCCAAAGTAATATCCAGGGAATTTTTTATATGTCTAAATGAATATATCGATAAAAGGGAGAAAGAGCAGATCAGTAAATTGGACTTGAACATTTTAAAAAAATGAAAAAAAAAGTTCTTACAAATTAAAAATCCCCAATTAAACACCAAAAAGGAAATCCTGAAAATCAACAAAGACGTTAATAGAATTGAAAAGAAAAAAGAAAAAGAAAAAAAAAACATTCAACACTGAATTGATAAATAAAACTAAAAACCGGCTTTATGAGAGGAAAAAACAATGAAATTGTAAGCCATTAGTTAATTTGATTTAAAAAAAAAAAACAAAGAAGAAAAACAAATTCTCACAATGAAAAAGGGTAAAGGGACCATCAAAGAAGTGGAAATAAGAGCCATTTTACCCAACTATTTTATCCAATTACATACCAGTAAAACGGACCATCTAAGTGAAATTGGTGAATATTTGCAAAAATATAAACCATCCACATAAACAGAATAGAAAATAGAATACTTAACTCTACCTTAGAAAAAGAAATTGATGATTTCAAAAAAGCCTAGAGAGACTTACATGAACTCATGCTAAATGAAGTGAGTAGAACCAAGAGAATATTGTACTAGCAACAACAAGATTATGCAATTACCAAGTCTGATGGATGTGGTTCTTTTCAACAATGAAGTGATTCCAGGCCAATTCCAATGGACTTGTGATGAAGAGAGTCATCTGCAACCAGAAAGGGGATTATGGGGACTGAATGTGGATCACAATATAGTATCTTTACCTTTTTTGTTGTTTGCTTGCTTTTTGTTTTCTTTCTCATTTTTTTCCTTTTTGATCTGATTTTTTATGCAGCATGATAAATGTGGAAATATGTATAGAAGAATTGCACATATTTAACATATATTGGATTACTTGCTTTCTAAGGGAGGGGATGAGGGGAAGGGAGGGAGAAAAAATTTGGAACACAAGATTTTGCAAAGGTAAATGTTGAAAACTACCTTTGCCTATGTTTTGAAAATAAAAAAAAACTTAAAAATGGAAAAAATAAAATCACAAAAAGAATAAAAAGCAAGGAAATTGAACAAGCTATAAAAAAATTCCAGGACCAGATATATTCACAAGTGAATTCTACCAAATAATGTTTTTGAAAAATAGGGAAAGAAAGAGTCCTGCTAAATCCCTTTTGATACCTAAACCAGAGAGACAAAACAAAGAAAGAAAACTATAGACAAATTTCCTTAATGAATATCAATGCAAAAATTTACATAGAATACTAACAAGAACACTATAGCACTATATCACAAAAATCATACACTATGATGAGGTAGGATTCATACTAGAAAAGCAGGGCTGGTTCAGTGTTAGGAAAACAGCATAACTGACAATGTCAACAAAAATAACAACAAAAATCATATAATTATATCAATAAATGTAGAAAATACCTTTAAAAAATTACATTCATTTCTATTAAAGCTGCTAGAAAGCTGCTGAAATCAATGAAACCTTTTTAAAAATAAGTAGTCTTTATCTAAAGCCAATAGTAAACATTATCTATAAGGGATATAAATTTGAAATCTTCCCAGTAAGAGCAGGAATAAAGCAAAGATGTCCATTATCATCACTATTATTTGGTATTGTTCTAGAAATGCTAACTAGAACAAGAAAACAAGAAAAAGAAACTGAAAGAAAAAATAGGCATTGAAGAAGCAAAGCTATCAGTCTTTGCAGATGACATAAGCATACAACTGGAGAATCTTAGAGAATCAACCAAAAAACTCGTTGAAATAATAAACAACTCTACCAAAGTTGCTGGATATAAAATCATCCCACATAAATTATCAGCATTTCTATATCCTATCAACAAAACCCAGCAGGAAGAGATAAAAAGAGAAATTCCATTTAAAATAACCAGACACTACAATTAATTGGGAGTCTACCTGCCGAGATAAACTCAAGGATTATATAAGCACAATCACAAAATACTGTTGACACAAATCTAAGACATTTAAACAATTAGAAAAATAGTGCTCAAGATAGGCTAAGGCAATATGATAAAAAGGACAATTCTATTTAAGTTGATTTATTTATTCAGTGCCTTACCAATCAGACTACCAAAGAATTATTTTATAGAGCTAGAAACAATACCAACAAAATCCAATGGAAGAACAAAAGATAAAGGATATTAAAGGGAATCAATAAAAAAAAAAAGAAAAAAGGCAGCCCAGCAGTTCCAGATTTATTACAAAGTCATAATCATCAAATAGATGTGGTAAATCACTGCAGTAAATTAAATGTATAATAAATACAGAATAGTAAGTGGTATAGCAATCTAGTGTCTGATAAACATAAAAATTTAAGGTTTAGGGTTAAAAATCAACATTTGACAAAAATTATGGGAAAACTGGAAAGCAATTTGATGAAAACTAGGCTTAGACCAATATCTCTTATCATATACCAAGATAAGGTCAAAATGGAAAAATGATTAAACCTAAAGGATGATATCATAGCTAAATTAGGGTAGCATAAGCAAATTAGGGGAGTAAATTATGAATAAATGCACCTGTCAAATCTGTGGATAAGGGAAGATTTTATGACCAAACAAGGGATAGAAAGGATCACAGGAAGCAAAATAGATCATTTTGATTACATGAAATTATAAAGCTTTTTCACAAACAAAACTAATATAGCCATAATTAGAAGGAAAATAGAAAACTGGAAAAAATTTTTACAAGTTTCTCTAATAAAGACCTCATAGCTCAATTATATAGGAAATCAAACAAAATTTATAAAAATAAGAGCCATTTTTCCAGTTGACAGTCGAGGTATATAAACAAGTAGTTTTAAGAAGAAATCAAAGCTACCATAATCACGTGGAAAAAAATACTCTAAATCACTACTGATTAAAGAAAATATAAATTTAACATTACTGAGATACACTGTCTCATATCTATCAGACCGATTAATAGGACAGGAAAGAAAAATGACAAATGCTGGAGGGCAAGTAGAAAAACTTTTGGTAGAGTTGTAAACTAGTCCAGCCATTCTGGAGAACAATTTGGAACTATGTCCAAAGGGGCTTATAAAATTTTGTATATACTCTACTCAGCAATGCCACTGCTAGGTTTGTATCCTAAAAATATGAAAGAAAAAAGAAAAGAACCTCTCTGTTCAAAAATATTCATAGGAGTCCTTTTTTGTAGTAGCAAAGAATTGGAGAATAGTTGAACAAGCTGTGGTATAGGATTGTGTTGGAATAGTATTGTGCTATATGAAATAATGAGTAGATTGGTTTTAGAAAAACACAGGAAGACATATAAACTTATGTGAAGTGATGTGAACAGAACTAGGAGAACATTACACAAAGTAACAACAATATTGCAAGGAAGATCAATTGTGAAAGATTTAGCTACTTTGTTCAAGATAATTCCATTGGACTCATGGTATCCATCTCCAGAGAGAGAATGATGAACACTGAATGCAGAATGAGGCATAATTTTTTTTAAAATTTCTTTAACTTTTAAAAAATTTTTATTTTTCTTTTACAGCATAGTTAATATGGAAATATAATATACATGACCTCATATGTACAAACAAAATCAAACTGCTTACTTTCTTAAGGACGGGGGTTAGCTAGGAGGATATTTGGAATTTGCAACTCAAATTGTTTTTACAAATATTTTTTAAATTTTTTCAGATAATTGAGGAATATTTAACAAAATAAATACAAATATTTTAGACCATGTAGTTGAAATTATCCATTATCTTTTTATAATTATATCTATTCCTTTTTTGTTTAAAATTCACTTCCTAAGAATAGCTGTGAAAGCTGTTTTGTTGTATTATTATTTACTACATTGTGGTATTTAAGCATTTTTAAAGTTCTTTGGGAGACCTATTACTTTTTTGTTATCTTCTGCATCTTGTCTTCAAAGTAAATGGCTTTGATATGTACAGAATTCATGTGTCCTTTTAATATAACTGAGGTTTTGCTTTTTTTCTAACAGATTTCCTTCCACCCCAGTATCTTTGCATTCCAAATCTGTTCACCTCTTTTATGCTTCATTGGTGAAACTTTAACTGTGGGTTTGTTTCATTTTGTTTTCTAACATATTGAATTTTTTATATTTCTGCATTAATATGTGTAGCTTCAACATAAATTCCTTTGTGATTTCTTTTCTATGATTTTTTTCTTTTAAACCATTCTGGAATTTCTTATTATTCCATGCTTTCTTGGGATTACACAGACACTGATTTACTTTTCCTTATAACATCTGTTAAAAGAGTTTTGTAATTAATCTCTTTGATGATATAATACTCATTCTTTCTTCCAGTTTTAGAATCATCTCTGATGACTTATCTGTTTGTGCTCAGGTTTTGTTGCATTTTCTTCCTTTTAAAATCTTGTTTCAGTTTT
The DNA here is from genome assembly GCA_023553655.1 of Myrmecobius fasciatus. Taxonomy (NCBI): domain Eukaryota; kingdom Metazoa; phylum Chordata; class Mammalia; order Dasyuromorphia; family Myrmecobiidae; genus Myrmecobius; species Myrmecobius fasciatus. Next base: position 41,885 of record JAJPUD010008301.1, read on the forward strand.
TTCCAAATATTCTCCCAGCACTCACATCTGACTCCTCGCCCTTTTTCTAGTGGAATATCCTCAGATCTGGAGCAGATAGGTGACCTAGTAGATAGTACAGGACCTAGAGTCAGAAAGACCCATTTTCTTGAGATCCAATCTGGCTTCAGACACGTACTGTATGTGTGCCTCAGTTTCCTCATCTGTAAACTGATTTGGAGAGTGAAATAGCAAGCCACTCTAGTATCTTTGTCAAGAAAACCCAAATGTTAGAGGAAAATGACTGAAAATACACACACACACACACACACACACACACACACACACACACAACACCACCAACATTACTAGATCTGGACTGCAAAGTTACTTCAACCCATTCCCAGACCAAGAGATTTAGGTTTCACAGACCTTGCTTCCTACCCTAAATAGTCTCTGAGAGGACAGAGATGCCTTCTTAGATCTCATCTGAGTTTCTGACTCCTTTCCTTCAGGATTATCAAAGTCTTTATGCTGAGACTATCCCAATTCTTCCTGTGATCCTCATCCTTTTCTTCTCTAGCTGAGATAAATCCATGTCTGACACTATTTTTTCCAGAAAGAGAGGAAAGTAAAGAAGTCATTTTGGGCTGAATATCTGCAGCTTACCCTAGTTCCTACCCAAAGGACCGCCCCAAATGGAAAGCAACATACTCCTCCTCCTCTTCCTCCTTTAATTGGGAAGAATCAATATCTGCTTTTTGTTGTGGGATGGTGAATAGACAAGGGGTGAGGTGTGCCAGCAAATTCTCTGAAAGAGGAGAAAATCCGGAATGGACTTCAGGCAGAAAACCAAGAGTCTATTTATGTGTCCCTGCCAGGATTGTGAGGGCTAGCCAAAAAAGGAATGCTGATCTGGGAAAGAACTGATCTGTCAAAGGGATTGAAACTTGTATTTTATCATCTTGCCAAGATGCCCCTAGCATCTAACTTACAATAAATAACTTGAGGGCTGGGGAGAACTGTATTTTAAGTGTCTTATATTTTAGCTTAAAGAAAAAAATTAGAATATTATCTGATATGGAGGCTGGAAGAGCAAGGTTCTTTGCTCATTCTTCTTCATGGCTTGAAGCATTCCTTCTTGTGGTAAACCTGGGTTTTCAAGGGAATGCCAGCAGAAAAGGGAGAAAGGCTTCAAGTATGGTCCAGGCATGTACATAGGCCTTTTGTTTGAGGACTAAGCTCAAACCATCTTGTCTTTAGATAAATGGTTCACAGCTGCATGATGATTGATTGGGGTTGGTTGCGTTCTGTGGTCATGAAGCAAAGCAAAGCTAATTGGCCAATTTCTTCATTAGCATCATAAGTGTATCAACTCAAAGCAGTTTTAACTTTGCTGACTAAAAAGAAATCTTATTATATACCATCCTTCACACTCTTGTATGATTTCATGTTATTCAGTAGCAAAAGCAAAGCAGAGACATCTTTTGTATAATTTAAATATATTTCATCTGGATGTTTATTTATTTATGTTATCATATAACATAATGGGCTTTTTTTTTATCACTTGCAAAGTTCTGAAGTAGTTTAGGGGTACAAAGGAAGCCTAACAGAGGCAACTATGCTAAAACTCCATGTTATTAATATTGGAGTCTACAATTTAGAGCAAAGTGGAAATATAGATATCTTGTCAGCCCTTCATTGTACAAATGAGGAAACTGCAGTCCAGAAAGGGTAAATGATATAAATCAGTGATTTTTTCCCCATCATTCAATGACTTTGTGCAACTTTTCCTTACTTAAATCCAATTCACAAATTCAATAGTTATCTATTATTCAGCTATTTCATCATGAGAAGCTTTGGGAAGAGAACCAGTCTTGGAGTTAGGACTTGGATTCAATTCCTGCTTCTTAGATATGCCTTCTAGGTGATTATAAGCCAGTCACTTAACTTTTCAATGTCCTCAGGCCAATAGCCTCTGACACTGGAAATTGGAGAAAAGTTGTTGATCTGCCATTTTGGAATAAGTTTCATCACCAGGAAATCTCTGTATCAGTGAAATCACAACTCTATCCCTTTCTCTCCAGAAAAAAAAAAAAAAAAAGAGTAATTTTAGATTTAGAACTTGAAACTCAGAGGTCATTTCATTTTATATATGGTAATAGGTCTCCCAGAAGAACAATGCTTAAACACCATAATGTAAATAACAATAAAATAAAACTGCTTTTATAGCTATACTTAGAAGGTAACTTTTAAACAAAAATGAAATGAGATTTATAGATATAGCTAAGTTAAGGGACTTGTCACATGGATATTAAGTAGTAGAAGCAGGATTGAAACTCCAGGTCTCTCTCATTAAATCCAATCTTAAGGATTTTTTTGATTTTGGATTGGGGGAAGAGAGGCAGGATTTTTCCTTTTTTTTTTTTTTTAATAGCAAGCCTATTTATTGTCTAAAGTACCTAGAAACTATTAAAAAATTATCAAAGACCTTATTAACTCTTTAGATTTTCTTCTTATTGCAAACAGAAGATATTTTAAAGCCTCATTTACTGTATGTTCTAAACTGTGCCAAATTACTCAATCCTAGCTCACAAGTAATTCCAACTAATATGTTCTCCTGAGCAATTATAGACAACTCACTACACTAGGGATTTGCAATACCTCAGGAAGAGGTTTCCTTTTTCTTCCCAGCCTAGCTGTTCCAGGAAAATAGTAAAGGTCTGTAAGCTGCTGCTCCTTTCTCTCTTTTTTTTAAGATTTCCAGTCCTGACTGTCCACATGACCAGACATTAGAGATATCCCCTATAGAAATGGCTTTCAGTGTTTCATTTTAAATTACTATTATTACTGGAAGTTAGTCCAAACATATTTACATATAATGATACAGAACTGACTCACTTATTGATTATTCTGGAGAACAAAACTCATCCTCCTTAACTCCTCCCATATCTAGTCAGAATAAGTCTGGATTCTACCTCCACAATCTCTTTCATATGCAAACTGCCTTTTCTACTTATTTGGCCACCACCCTAGTTCAAAATCTTATCAAATCTCTCCTGTGCAATATATATCTATTAGCCTCCCTGTATCTATCTTACAAACATATATCTTACATAAATCAGCCCAAATCATCTTCCCAGTGCATATTCTTGATCATGCCAGTTCCTGTCTACTGCCTAGAGTATAAAACTCAGTCTTCCTAGTAGCCTATCATTCAACCCTCCACAACTTGTTTCTATTTCTTTTTCCCCTCTTACTTTACACTGCTCTTTCTTCCTAGTCAATTTTGCAGCCCAAATGTATTACCACCTACTTCTGAATCTCGTCCTGCTTTCTTCCATCTCCTCCTGACATAGGCCATTTCCATGTCTCAAATGTCTTCCTTTTGTATTTCTACCTACAGAAATCTTTTTCTTCCTTCAAGGCATTAGGTAGGTAATGAATGCTTCTTCATAATGTTTTTCTCAATTCCATTTCTGTGTTCCCTCACTTTTGCCACAGCCCCATTTGAAAGTGATTATTAATTAATCCCTTCATTATCCTGATCAATTCCTCCTTGTATTTTATTTATTTTGGCACATATCTTCTCTATTGTCTATCACAACAAACTACATATTCTTAAAGGGAAGATATGATTTTTCATCTTTTTTTTTTTCCTTTGTGCTTGACTCCATGATTTTTACAGAATAAATCCTCAGTAAACATGTAAAATTGAGCAAGACTTATGTGAACAGATGAAATCCACAGGTAATTCCAAAACCAGTGATTTCATCATTCTTCAAACCTTTTTACAAGAAACAACGTGAACATTCTTTGTCCAATTTTTTCCCAACTATCTGGGTTAAGGGGATAAATTATGATCATAAAGAAAAACAATATCAACTCATCCACATAAGGATGGATTCATACCTGAACTTTTGGTCTTACTAGCATCCTTTCCTTTTTTTTATTAATACTTTTTATTTGCAAAACATATGTATGGGTAATCCTTCAACATTAACCCTTACAAAGCTTTCTGTTACAAATTTTCCCCCCTGCTCCCCACCCCTCCCCTAGATGGCAGTACTAGCATCCTTTCCAACCACAGTCTTTAAAAAAATCGAATCTTTTTTAGCCAGAACCAGTTTTTTTCATCAAATGGGGGACATTTTTACAAATTGTGATTCATGAATGTTATGGAAAATCACTTTACCATAATAAATTATGATTATGAAGAATACAGAGAAGCATGAAAACAGACAGACATAGGAAGACATATAAACTGAATCAATATGAAGTGAGCAGAACCAAAAAAACAAGATATATATTAATTATAACAATGTAAATGGAAAGAATAACAACAATACATAAAGAATAAAACTGATTATATAATTATAATGACCAAAGTCCAAGAAAAGAGATGAGAAAATTTATCTTCTCATTATCTTTGAATAGGAGGAACACTGAGTATAAAACATTGCCTATACTATTGGATTCAGTTAACATGTTGGTTGGTTTTGCTAGCTTACTTTTTTTCCTCTTTTTTATTCTTTGTTAAAGGCGATAGTTCCTTTAATAAGGATGGTAAGGATGAAATGGAAAGGAAGACAATGTAAAAACAAAAAATATAATAAAATAACAACTGAAAGAAAAGGTTTATTTTATGTCATTCATTTCAGAAAAAATTGGCAAGATCCTACTTACTATGTTCAGAGTCCTGTGATAGGAACTAAAGGAGATGCAAAGTTTAGATAAACTTTCATTACCTTCTCCCATGGAATTGTAGCCTATTGGGAGGAAATGATGCCAATGGAATTAGATATGATACACAATAAAAATGTGATAAATGTAATGGAGACTTATAGAACAAAGAACTCTGTAAGGTTTGAGAAGGAAGTCATTATCAACCCCTATAAATTAGGCAAGGTAGTATAATAGCTAGGGAGCCACATTTGAAATAAGAAAGACTTGGATACAATTTCTGCCACTCACACAAACTGACTAGGTGACTCTGGGCTAGTCTCTAATATCTCAGATCAATATCTAAGACTATAAATTATAAACAAATAGAGTTTCCATATTGATGAAATAATAGGGCTAAATATTTTTAAGTTAAGAGGAAGAAGGGAATTTTTTTTTCTCTGGTTACATGAAAATGTGTGGCTTTGTTAAGGGTATAGAACAAGAGACACTGAAGAATGCCAACAAATATCAGCAATGACATTGATGTAATGATCATACTAACTGGATTATATGCCTTGAGACTTAATCAATTGTATTGATCAAGTTCTTGAGTCCAGTCCCAGGTGATAATTCACCAAAATGTACATTTCTGCCTGGTATAACACTCCACAGTAGGATTTAAGGAAGATGTTCCTAAAGGACTCTACCGCTTGTACAATAGGAATTATTCTTATCACTGAATCCAGAGTATATGGGGAAGTGTATGTTGTAAGAAAACTGGGCTTTAAATGTCAGAGAATTTTTATATTTAGAAGTAGAGGCCATAGGGAGATGCTGAAGTTTATTAAATAGTCAGAATTGTGCTTTTAAGAAGATCACTTTGACAGCTAAGAGGATTATGGTCTGGAGTGGGAAGAAATTTGTGGGAGGAAGATAAACCAGCAGGCTATTGCAGTAGTCCAAGTATGAGCTGATGAGAGCCTATGCTATGGTAGTAGTGACAAAAGAGGAGGAAAGAGGTGTGTAATAGATGTTACAAAGATAAAACTAAAAAGTTTTGGCAACATGTTGGACATGGGAAGTGAAAGAGAGTATGACAGGTGAATTTTCCCCCTTATACAAACAGCTCTCACAAAGTGATTATTTGTATACTTGACCTCCTACACAAAGAAGAGAACATAACAAAATAAAACAAAACAAAAAGTCCCTGCCCTCAAGGAGCTTACATTCTAATGGGAGATACTAATATTTGTCAAACTTGAGGCTTTGAGCTCAGACAGATTGGATCCAATATTTGGGTCTAACCAGTTGTAATCATGTTTGACTTATATGCTTTTGCAATTGTTTCAGAAAAAAAATCTCCTTATATGCTTTTTCATGTCTGTGTTTCCTCAAAAGTAGACTTAATGATTCCCTAGCTTCAATGCAGACTCAAGCAAATAAATATGCATCAGGTACAAGACAGTCTACATTTCTCCAGAAATAGGTGGGATAGGAATCTACAACCTTATACAGAAACACATAATATACTCCAATAATCCATCCAGAAAAGGAACCAAACCATCAGGGAGATCTTTTGTCATATCAGTGAGTCTCTTTCCCAAATCAAAATACAGCCTCTCTGACTAGTAATGCTACTCTATGGTTTGTATCTCCTCTTACAATATAAGCATCCTTTGAGAATTGCTGGATAAGAAAACCCTTAATCAATATCAGACCTCTGCCCCATCCAAATAAGTTGAAGACTATGCTCTCCAAGTGGAGAATTCTTTTCCTTCTCCAAGGAGTTTATGAAATCAGGAAGTATTCTCTTTCTCTTTCTTCTTCTTCCACTCTCTCTCCTTCTTCCCAATTTTTCATGTTCAGGAATTCTTAAATTGGAGTTACTCTCAATGCAATTCTCAAGATAAGAAAACCCTTACTTCTCCAGCTGAATGGACATATACATGTCTACACATGTTTTGTTCTGTAAGAAATCTTCCAGGGTCCTGGTTGCTATCAGCTCTTGAGCTGAGAAAGTTCACTGTCAATTCACTGGTGTGTTCAGAGAAGCAGTTAGCCAAGAACCTCCCCCTTTACTGACTTCCTGGTCCAACATATACACCTTACTTTGTGCTTTTGTTCCAATAATGACTATTATCAACTCCTAGGAGGAGGCCACAAATATATGTCTATGTCTGCCATGTGCTTCTGCTTTAAGTTACTGTTAACTGTTCCTGTGAGAGGAAACTTCACATAGACATAGAAATTGCTATTCCTATCTTCACCAAAAATAGATCTTTTTTCCCTTCATGATGGTCCTTCTCAAAATCCAAGAGCAAAAATAAATTTAAAAAAAATTGGGCTGAGCTAATCTCCTAGCACACTTTGACATACCATAGGAAGGAATACCTCTTCCAGCATTAATTGTCTTATGTTCCTGTATTATAACAGCAAAGCACCAATGATCATGCCCAAATTCTATGAGAAGGTACCCCTTGAGTCCTACAAGAAGGTTAATATTTTAGAGTATCAACATGTTATTTAGGGAACCTATCATTCTCTAGATTTTTCCTTTAGCATGTGTAAATGTATGTATATAAAAGAAAATTTAATATGGGGTGGGGAGAACAAGACAGAAATAGAAACAGAAAGACAGAAAGAATGAGTGTTAACAACTTGGAGTATGAGAGGCAGTAAGTCAGTTGAACACTGAATTATACTTAAGTGACTGAAAGAAATTAATGAAATCAGACATTTTAAATCATCCCACAACAATACTGAAAGTGTGAAGTAACTGTACTTTTTATGAGAGGTAAACAATATAACAGGCAAAATTTAATGTTTACTTAAAATTAATATCGTCAATTAGGTGGAATTTTTTGAGTGCCCAGAAGTTTCTTACACATTATATTCATAAAAAGAAAAAATCCATTAACTTTCTAATTTTTAAGAAGATAAACTTATGGTACTTAAGAACTGGGTAATAAACTCATAAGACAAATATAATTGACAAATTCAGTTTTCATCATTTTATATATGGCAGAAGAATATTCAGAAAAAATCAAATTGGTCGTATTGTTTGAATAACCTTTTCTAGGACAATGATATTGATATGTTTGTGTGTGTGTGTGTGTGTGTGTGTGTGTGTGTGTGTGTGTGTGTGTTATTTCTCATATAGAAAGTCAAGGATAAACTCCTAGGGGGATTTACATGAGGGCAAGGGGAAAGGAGTATTGGTCTTCTACTTAAAAACAATTTTAAAAAATCTCCTAGGACCCTTTGCTCACATATCAGGAGTGTCTCACCCCTACTACTAGATAACTTCCCCATGATGAGATGAGGACCTTTCTGGGTCTACTCCCCGACAGCTTTGAAAATTATTTAGCTTCTATAATGATGGATACTCTCTGACAAAAATGATGGATGGGCTGCGTCTGAAAAAGGACGACATGAAATTTGAAAAATGATACGATTGCTTGTGGACAGACATCTTTTTTTTAAGAAAAGTTGACATAAATTTGAAATATGGCATAGAGACCCATTCTATCATTTTTCTCTCTCTAAAGAAATCAGTAGCTGTCTTTTATCAATATGCTCTTTGGGGAAAAAAGTTAATACTATCCCCTCCTTTTTTCTCAAAATGGATTCTTTTTCACTGTCTACAGGAGTTATCCAAAGTAAATTTCAGGAACTTAATTACTTTGAAGGCCCAAATAAAAACAATCTTCATGTTTATAGTTAATTCTCAAATATCTGCATATATGTTTACCAATAGCAATTTTCAGCTGCTAAGGCTTGCTAGAAACCAGGTCCTACAGGGATGGGTTAAAAAAAAAAAAAACAAAAAAAAAAAAACAGGAAATGTTTAAATTGAAGAAGAGAAGGCCTAAGGGAAAATATTAAAGTGTCTGAAAGGCTGTCACATCACTTGTGCTATGAAGCCAAGAAGAACAGAATAAAGACCAATGCATAGAAGAGTTGTGGTGGAATAAAGAACTTCTCAATAAGTTAGCTGTCCAAAAATAAAAGGAGGTAGTGAGTGTCCTATCACTAATGGTTTCAAGCAGAGGTCAAAGGGGAAAATCAGATATCTGGTAAGAAGCTGAACTAAATGACTTCAAATATTGATCCATATAGGATATCTCCTTGATTTCCAATTTAATATTAAGCCACCTCTGCATATCTGTTAGGATGTACTCAGGAAATACCATTTAATTTTTTTAATTGGGCATAAAAACTTGGATTAACACTGATTAAAGATTTATCATGCTTCCTCCTTTCCCCAAAAAGTAAAGCTACAATCCATACTACCAGAGAGGCTGAAGCTGTTGGATCTCCAGAGCTATAGAGTTTTGGGCTACAGTAGGTTATGAGGATAAGATGTCTGCTCTAAAGTTCAAGGGGATCACCATGTTTCCAAAGGACAGACAAATCAGCTCAGGTTAGAAATAATACAGATCAAAACTCCTATGCTTATCAGTATGTGAGATTGAATATGGGAACAGTCGTTGCAATTTTGGGTTGGGTAAGATAGGAAGATCTAGCCTTGAATAAAATAAAATAATAAAATAAAAGTATATAATACTATAATATTACATAAATTATTTTAGCACTAGTCACAACACTGTACACTAATATGAAGTATTGATAAATGATTTCGCAATAAGGCTAATCCTAAAATCTATAACAAATCGACAAGATAGTACATCAATAAAAATGAATCTCTTTCTTCTTATCTAGCACAGGGCAGCAAATATTTGTGATCTCAGTGAGGGCCATCCCATGCCTCTTGATGTACCAGACATGACTAAGGCATAGACAGGAAAGGAAAAAGAAAAAGAAGGAGGGAAAAGGAGAGTGAGAAGAGAGAAATAGAGGGTCAGAAAAGCAAGAAGAAAGGATTAGAAAAAATGGAAAAAGAAATCAATAGATATACATGTGTGTGTATCTGGACCTATGGTTTTATTAGTGCAGGTGGAGAGATAACACATGTAGTCTTAGAGAGTTGCATGGATTGTTGAGAAAAGTGTCTTGTTTATGGTCAGAAAAGCTAGTAAGAAGTAGGAATTGAATCTCGGGTCTTACTCACACTCACATACATATTCACACACACACACACACACACACCACACACACACACACTTATACTCACTATTCACACATGCTCACTCACCCACACCCATACAATTACATACACTCATAAACATGTACACACACACTCTTACATGCCCCACACAGTCACACTCAAACACACACATATACAAATGCATGTACACACTCACACACAAATTCCCATGTGCACATGTGTGCATGTACACATACATGATTAATCAATACTGATAAAATCACAAATTCAGATTCTATTACTGAAGAATATTTTAAAGACTCCAACTTTTTTTCTGGGCAAGACTCAACTCTTTTATATCTGTGTATACAAGTTCATTTCTCTTTACCTCAGTTTTTAATCTAAAAATGAGAGTTTGAACTAGAAAATTTCTAAGGCTTTCTGCAACTCTAAATTCCACAGTCCTCTTGTTTTCCTGTCTTCCATTGCTTTCTACTCAGCATCAGTTGCCTTCAACATCATATTAACTAATTAGAGAGCACAACACTAAAAGTCAAATACTTTCTAGGAAAGGAGCACCAGTGAATGGTCTCTGAGATAACTGCTAGTGACCCCTCCCCATGGGAAAAGGGAAGAAGGAAGAAGAAAGAGAGAGGGAGAGAGAGACAAAGAAGGAAGAAGAAGATGAAGAAGAAAGAAAATAAGAAGAAAGAGGAGAAGGAGGAGGAGGAGGAAGAACTAGAAAAAAGAAGAAAAAGAAGGAAGAAGAAGAAAAAGAGAAGAAGAAAAAAGGAAGAAGAAGGAAGAGGAGAGGGAGGAGGAAGAAGAAGAACTAGAAGAAGGAAGAAGAGGAAGAAAAAGAAAGAAAAGAAGAAGGAAGAAGGAGAAAGAGGAGGAGGAGGAAGAAGAAGAACTATAAGAAGAACTACAAGAAGAAGAAAGAAAGAAAGAAAGAAAGAAAGAAAGAAAGAAAGAAAGAAAGAAAGAAAGAAAGAAAGAAAGAAAGAAAGAAAGAAA